>LZPO01027699.1:81398-92115 GCA_001675575.1 Neotoma lepida | reverse complement strand
GCAGGTTTTCATCTTTTTTAAAATTTATATGTTGTTATTATGTGGGCAAACACATGCCATGGCATACATGTGAAGATCAGAGAACAATCTTGAGGAGTTGGTTCTCTTATTCCACTATTACATCGGTTCCAGAGATCAAACTTAGGTTGTCATGCTTGCATGGCGAGGGCTTTTACCAGCTGAGCCATCTTGCTGACCCACAATTGCTAGATTTTGATTTCTAAATACTTAAAACCTCTTTCTCTTCATTTGTATAACTGAATTTTGTTATTTTCAACCNTGAACTTTAATTGTTTTGAAGTCTAGACTGAGCTTTCTGAGGTGGTTAGCATCAGCCTTCTCTTGCCATGATTCTGCACATCCTGTGACAGACTTTAATTCTGTACTATAAATCCCGCTGGTCGTCTATGGCTGCCAGAATGAACGGTTTGGTGGTTGTGGTTCCGTCCTAAACATTGCCTCTGCTGATCTACCCAACACCGGGAGACCATTTCAGGTAATAGAATCTGCTTGTGCCTTCCCTCCTTCTCCCTCTCCTCCTTCCCTCCCTATCTCCACCCCCTTCCTCTGTTTATCCATCTCTTGGTGGACTTGCCAATTGTGTGTGGTCAGTATTCTAAAAACCCATGACAGAATCCGACAGTACCTCAGGGCTCTGGGTTGAGTTCTTTACCTCTCACTGAAGGAAAATGTGTATCCCTTCTCTTCACTTCCAGAATCTGTCTTGCAGGAGAGTCTGCAACTTCCCTGAACTGTTAGCTTCTAACAGGGTTCACCAGCACCTTGTGTGGTCTTGGAGACTATCTTTCTGTTGGAGCAAATGCTAGCTGTCATGTGATGATGGAACTTGCCTGCATCGGCCACTGGGATGCTCTTCACAGCCAACAGTATTTAGGCACACATTCCATCACTTTGAACATACCATTATTACTATCCAGTTGTCATTGCAATTTCATTATTTTTAGATGCCTTTGAATGTTGAGACTTCCCCTAGACCAGAGAACCTACATGTCTTTCAGCTGCTAGAAATTCTACTTTCCTTTGAACTTTGGTCACACCCTTTGAAGTTTTATAGTTGAAATTGTAAGCATTAGGAATCTACATGTCGGGATGCATACCCATTTTTCTATACTGGTTCACTCTCCAAGATGGAAGATTAATCTGAAGACATTATACTCGAAAAAGAAAAAGGTTCAATAATTGCTGGAGTTTCCCTTGAAAACCTCACGTTTGTAGGCTATGGGGAGAACTTTCAGAGCCCTAATCCTGTACAGAGCAAGTTTTGGAAAGCATTCTGCCTTGAATTTTCCAGCTGAGTGTAAACTCTCCTGGCCACTGTTGTATTTAAGAACAGATGCCTTTAACATCACGTCAGAAAGGAACTGTAACAGAGTGATGGGGAGTAAATGAGGGTGATTGTTAAAGACGTCTGCAAAGTGACTTCATTTTTCCAGTGATTTCTAGGAGCCCCCCAAACATTGCTTATATAACTCTTTGCACACTAATTGCTGGTTCTGTACATATGGTACTTCCTTTACGAGAACAATCTAAGTAATTTCTCAGAGTTTCTGGACAAAACTAAGATGTGTCCTTGGGGGTCAGACATAGGTGGAACATTATTCTCTAAAGTGTAGGTGAGGAGACAAATCAGTCAGTGGGTAAAGTGTTTGCTGTGGAGCTTGAGGACCTAAGTTTAGGTCCCCAGATCCCACTGAAGGCCAGATGCAGAAGTGNGGATCTGGAATCCAGGGTCCTGTGGTGAGATAGGATACAGAGACAAGGAGAGTACTGGCCAGCTAGCCTGCTGTACTTAGTGTCAATCAACAAGAGACTCTGTCTCAGCAAGGTGGAATGTGAGAGCAGACACTTGAACTTCCGTTCTGGGCTCCACTTGCCTGCTAGCCTGTAGCACATACATATGTACATCACACACACACACACACACACACACACAGACAAATAAAAAGAATGTTGGTGACATGAAGTCTTGAACAGTTCTCTCTCAGGGGTCTCAATGCAGTCATCTTTCTCAACCTGAAAAGTTAATTTACAGTTCATCTATATAGCCATGTTGGCTCAATGGAAAATGAATGCCTGTGGTTTAAAAGCATAGATGAAGGTTTAATACCACATTATGTTCTAAGGAGGTCTTTGGAAGTGCTAAAGCCTTGGTATTCCTTCCAGGCTTCTGGATGCTGGGTTTTCTTCCTTTTCTTTGGCTGGGCTCATGGGACAAAGGACAAAGGGAGGTGGGCTCTCACATCAGAGTTATAGGTTCTTTCTATATAATACTATATTCTAAGCAGCATAAAATTCACAGAGACCTGTGGAACTATTGTTTTAAAAAATGGTTATTCATTTTTAATATTGCTTCTGTTTTACATTTATTCTTGTAAGAATATTATTTTTGTTAAAAGCTGTACATGTGTAACTCTCGTTGGTACTTTAGAATGCCATTGTGGTATCTAGACCCATAGTTTTTTTTTTTCTCCACCTCCGTGTTTCTCCATGTTTCTCCTTGGACCACATGTTAGAATTTCCTGGAGGGCTTTTGCATTTCTCTGTTCTCTGACCCTGGATCAGATGAATAAAAAGGCAGGGACGAGCACCTGTGCTTGAGGAGGTTACCCGTGTAATTATATTATATTGCCGTGAACAGCAATGATGGGGAAGCTCTGCTTTACCAACCCCTGGAGAAGAGGGCCTGGTGGGATCAGATGAACATTTACAGAGTGAAGGTAGAGGTGCTGGAAGGCACCAGTCCCTGCACACACTGACNAACAGTGGTTAGGATGGTGGACTGAAAAAACCAAGGGAGGAGAGGATTCTAAGTGAAGCTTGTGTGTCCAGTCATCATGTGACTACAGAGCTGTGTGAGGAAGGAGACGTGTTTCCATCAGTGAGTGCCTTGCGATGCCTGAGAGGCAGCTGCCGTGGAGTCTTGAGGGCATAAGACAGTGAGGATGAGAGGAGGAAATGAGACAGAAAGTGAAGTCTGGAATGTTCTGAGGCATGAGCAGGGCAGCACTTCGGAAAGGGACATTCATTCTCAGCAGTGCCCCAGAGAGGCTACCCTCCAGGCTGCAGGTGCTTGGCTGGGCACTGCTTTGAGGGATGATTGTATTGTTTCATCCACGTCAGCAGGATGAAGCCTTCCCAGTCTCTCCAGCCTAGNGCCAAACCCCCAAGCATTTGGCCTGGTCTCATATGTCTTTAATGTCTTTCCCCTCCCTGCCAAGCCCTTCAGCCTGCTTCCACACACACAACCCATACTGCCCCCCACTCTCCCAAAAGTGTGCTTCCTTGCTTCTGTCCATGTTCAGTTTCATCTCTGTCTNGTATTTCACTCATTGTTCCTGACAGTTCTCACTTTTTTTCACATATTTTCATCTCTTCTGCCCAGATCCCAGAGTAAAAACAAACTCAACTGTTTTCTTAAATCCTCCATAGAAAAACTTGAAAAATGTTTCCTGTAAAGGACCGGAGAAGAGTAAATATTTTTAGCTCTTGTGAGAAACATAGTCACATAGTGACATAGTGTCACATAGTGTTTTGTTTAATAATTAAAAAAAAAACTCTTAAAAGTATAAAAGCGATTGTTAGCTTGTCCTTCTTAGCTGTGGACTGGATTTGTTCTACCAAGGATAGTTTACCTGCCTTAGGTGAATAGCATCCCATGCTTGGTAAAACACTAGGAAATAGTAGCAGGTAAAAATAGCTCATGCTTCATGAGCACCTGCTTAGCATCTCATCTAATGAGTACAGCATCCCTCTGTAGTCCTCGTACATGCCATGGGGAGTTTAATTACCAACAAGAGGGATTGATGGAGAGAGACCTTAGGCTAAGACTTGGAGCCCATTCTTTTGGAAACGTACATCTTTATCCATGCTGATATTTGTCCTGGTAATGAACATTGTGTGGAGCCTGTTCGTGTCGTTGTAATTGTCTATACATTGCTGTTGGGGTATCACCCACACACGGTCACTGCCGATGCTCACCTCATGTTCCTCATGTTCCTCCCTTCCTCAGTGCATCCCCGGATATCGTGCTGAAGAAGCCGTGGAGCTCCTAAAGACTTTCTACAAACAAGAAAACCCAAATGGTCAGTTTTCTTCCGGTGCACAGTGTTCCACCTTAAAACAACTCGGTGCGAGCAACGTTTGGCGTTACTCATTTTCTGCTTCTCTGTCTTTTTTTTCCCCCAGCACCCAAATCAAAAGTTCGGAAAAAGGATTGTCAAAAATCCTGATGTTCTTATGTTCTGATGAAAGACTGGTGCCCTCTGGAGACCTGGACAGAACTCCCGACTGAGAGCCGTTGGCATTGCTAGTCATGTTCATATGTTGTTGTTACCGTGTGGGAAAATGGTGTCTCTTGTTATGTCATTTGCTCTGTTAAGGGACCAAGTGAGCCCTTTTTAAAGCCTGACAGATGTGAACAATGATTAGCTTTTCCCAAGCTGAGAGAGTATTTAGGGAAGGGACAGGATTAAGATTTGAGGTCACAGAGATCAGCAAGCGGTGCCTGCCCCTCAGCCACAGCGTTAGCCCCAGTGTCTTTAGGGAACTCTTCGTGGCCTGGGGAGATGGCTGAGTGGTAAAGTGCTTGCCGTGCAAGCAAAAGGCCTCCATCCCCAGCACCCATACATGCTATGTGGGCTGGGTGGCCTGCCTGTAATTCCAGCACTTAGAAGGCAGAGTTGGGCTTCCGAGATCCCAAAGCAGGCTAACTAGTTAGGTTAGCCCTTATTGGTGGGCTCTGTGTTCAAATGAGAGATACTGCCTCAATGAATAAAGTGATGTAATCTAGGGGGATCCCCAGGGTTCAACCTTAGACCTCACACACGCATCCCCCCCAAACACAAGTGCATACACAAGATGCAAATACATACATTCACACATTGACACCACACACATACACAAGCAAGCAAAAAAAAAAGAAAGACAAGTCTTTGGAAGAATGATCAAGACCCCAACAGGAAGTAGAAGAAGGAAAGAAAGCCTTGGGCTTTTACTGAATGTATTCAGACCCAGTCCTGCACATGACTTCACCACGGCATGGGGACCTGGGCTCATGCTAATTTGTAATATGACTTTGTATGTATGACCATGCATGTTGGGGATTCATGTGTGGGTGTGGAGGCAAAGGACACTCTTAGGTACCTCTCCTTAGCTGTAGTCCCCTTCCTCTTCCTGATATTTTGTTTGTTTTTAAGGCTAGGTTTCTTATTGGCCTGAAATTTACCATTCAGCTCGGCAGGCTGGCCAGGAATGCCCGGGGTCCCAGCTGTGTCCTCTAGTGCAGGAATTACAGGCATGCCCCGCCACACTCTTCCTTCCTTCCTCCCTCCCTTCCTTCTTTCTTACTTTTAAACATGAGTTTTGGAGATCGAACTCAAGCCCTTCTGCCACTATACTGTCAGATAATCTCTCCAACCCTAGAACATTCTTTTAAAGTATTTAGATAAAATGGATGCTTTTNAAGTAAGTGCTTAAGGGTCATTTTAAAATCATAGCATATTGGTACAATAAAATTTTATTCATGTCTTCTTTGAAGAGGAGTAGTCTTCACTAATGGATGCTAGAGGGGTTAAGAATACATACTACTCATGGGAATACATGTTCAGTTCCCAGCACCTATATTGGGCAACTCACAACCTCTTGTAATTCTAGTTCCAGTGGCTCCAAAGCCCTCTCCTGGACTCCATAGGCACCTACACTTACATGTGCGCACATTTCCACAATTTACACACATACACACACAATTAAAANTTTTTAAAAAGGTAAATTGAAAGTAAAGTAGTTCCTTATAATAGAGCAACTATTCTGTTACGGTCCATATCTTCCCTGGAACAAAATGAAGATGTTGTGCTCTCAAAACAAAGACCTTGTGTTCTCAAGAGAGATAGGTGAAAAATTATGTGGCTAACTGGAGAATGATAGGTGCTGCTGGGTATAATGGTGCACACTGTAACCCCAGCACTGGGGAGGTCAAAGCAAGAGGATCATGAATTCAAGGCAAGCCTGAGCTGCATANGAAAACACCCCCCAAGATTACAGCCAGTTGAAGCTTGGAGTAAGAATGCAGGAATGAGGGTTACGGTATTAAATAAAATGATCCATGCAATCCGAAATGACAAAGCCATTACTCTTTCAAATACAGCTGATAAAATTTAAATTCANTAGCTAAAAATTTGACCTCACACCAAAATCTCTCAGAAGGGTCACCGATGGGAGATAGGGCTTTTCTGAGCCTCCTTGGGCGCAGTGCGCGCCTCTGCCCAACAGGGGGCCTCGCCGTTCCACCGCAAGGCCAGCGCCAGCGCCGCTGCAGTGGAGTTTCTTAGGCGCATTCAAGTCCTTGATGCAAAGCGGCTGTGTTTGTTGACTGTGCCATTTGAGCGCTGTCTCCGACTTGTTTGTTTTGAATTACATTACAGGCTGGAATGTGATTGTGGCGGTAGTATTTTTATATTGCCGGGGGGAGCACCTAATCACAGTTACATGCTTCAGAGGATTTATAATTGCGTGGTTTTGTGCGTGTGTGTTTTTAACAGCATTTCAGAAGTTTTATGGGCGAAGAGTACGCACAATTTTAAATTTACAATAATGATCTGTGCACCTTCTCTTCGGTTTTATCTACTTTAGAAATTGTCTTCTCATTAAATTTTAGTGCCTTGACTAGTGTGTTCCTTTTTGCAGTTGGTCATAATTCACTTCTGGCTCCTGTGCTTTCCTGCAGACATCATTACATTTATTGACTTCATATCATTTTCTGGGTATTATCTCTAGGCAGAGCAACTCAGGATCTCTCCTCTGTAGAGTACCACAGGGTCATTCTGGCTGTGGGTTCATGGTAAACTTTTGATAAAGTGATTAGCTTGAATTTAGGGGGAAATGAATAAAAAGACTAAGGTAAAACCATAGAGCCAGAAATAGTGTGTGGGCATTTTATCCCAGAGACAGGCACTGCTTAGGAAGCAAAGAGAGAATACCAGAGAATAAGCAGTNAGCGAGCGTGCTTTCCCATTTCGGTTTTAGCAGATGGCTAAGTGACGTTTACTGATTCCCAAGCAGGGCTGAACTGTTTAATGTNCCTTTATTACCTTTTACATTCTCTTTCCAGTCACTAACAGAGCTTTCGGTCACAGGCAGAGCTCCTATGGGAAAATCGCTTTAGATCGATTATTGTAGATTAGGGACCAGCACCTGCCACTGCTGGGGCAGAATCACGATGGATGTGGTGTCCTAGCCACCAAATCTGCAGACTTCAGACACGATGTCCACGTGATTGTGAGGAACCATAGATATGTATTCAGTGAAACCGTCTTGAACACTGTTCTCTCCAGCACTCTTAGTCATAGCTTAAAATGTTAAGAGTCCAGCTCAAAAGCTCATATCCAACCCAATATTGGTTGTGTCTGCAGAAGAGACCAACTAAGAGTCGTTCTTTGTGCTTGTGATATGAAGGCACAGGACACAGACAGGCTGTAGAGCCACCGCCCTGTTAAGAGAAATTAGGGAGAAATGGTTCCATCTAAGCTACTGGAGTGCCCCGTGTTTGCTGCGGTTTCGCAGCAAATTTTGAGAATGGGTGATAGATCTGTCAAGCCTTGAAAGGCTTCCGTCACTGATGAAAGGTCACATCAAGATATCTGCACTTTTCTTCCTGTGTTGTACATTTCAAATATGGAGAACACAGCCAGTGATCCAAATGTAGGCAAGATTGTTTGTCTTTCTAAGACCACCTCCTCCGCCCCCACACACCTCTTTGTGTTTTGTTTCTCATGTAGCCTAGGCTGGCCTCAAACTCACTGTACAGTTGAGGGCGACCTTGAATTTTGAATCTCCCTGCCTGATGATTGTCACCATGCCAGGTTATGAGTGCCAGGGAATCAATCTCAGGGCTTCATAAATGCTAAGACAAGCACGCCAGCAACTGGTGAGCTACATCCATAGCCCTTTCTTAAGTCATACATCCTCATGGCCCTTTACCCTGAAGCACTTCAGTATTTAAGCATAAAGTGCTCTCGGGTGCCATCATCACTCTGTAATTAATAATCCTTCGAGTTAAATGCTCATGTGCTTTAATCTAGCTTCGGTGTTCCGGTTCCGTCAGTTGGCTCAGCTAAGCCCTGGAGAGAATTTCCTCCAGCCCCCTAAAGCCGGGTCCACCCTAGGGCTCTCTTACCCTTAACTCTCTCCTATTTTCATCNCCTTCCAGCCTAGAACATTTCCTTGGCCTTTCACACTGAGACTATTTCCTTTGCGCTGGGCTCGACATGGGCTCCACCATCTGGCCCAGGCTGTGGGTGCGCTGCATTCCCGATGAACCACACCTCCCTCCACTGACATTTTTCATACCTGCCTTTCTGCCCCTGTCACTGTCACCGCAGCTGCTGCTTTGTCATTCCTGCCCTCTTCTGGACAACAGAGTGGTCTCTTTTATTTGGTGCTCTCTCATCTGGAGGCACACAAAGGCCAGCAGACTCTACAGGTGACATTCGTTTTGGTCACTTGGTTAAGATGTCTGATTTATTCACTACGGGCTCAGTTTTTTTTCCCTCTTGGCTGTAGTGAATAAGCAGTCTGTGGGGAAAGGAATTGTAACTTTTTTTTTATAAGAAAGTATGTTCGACACGAATGGAAGGGAGGGAAGGAAAATTAATTATATAAATTCAAGAGCAGCTGTTGAATTATTTGATTTCATTTTTTCCTCTTTATTGCGTGTCCCAAGATTCATAAAAAAATTTTAGTAAGAATATTTTAAACAGCACACTGTCAATAAAAATTAAAAGGAAGCCCCAGGACTAAGTACTTCCCCTCTAGAATCCCTTCTCAGTAAAAGAAATAATTACGTAAATTTCACTATAACTAATAGGGTTGTGGGATAATGGTCCAAGGTATTTCTGACATCACAGATGGCCTTTGGTAATACAATAGGACATTGAATTCNGGTAATCACCTGGCCATAAAATATGTTTGTGTGTATGTGTGTTTCCATAGAGACATCTTGACTTAAAATGTTTTAAGCTCCATCACTTGAGGGTAGGTAAAAACAAAAGCTAAGACTCTAATTTTTTTTTCATTTCTTTTAAAAGTAGTGTAGATTCTCTGTGTAAAAAAATAAAAATGAAAAAGCCCTGGGGAAGCCAAAGCCTCTCTTGCCTGGTTGTTCCACATCAGCTGACCTTGAGTAGGCCTGACGAGCAGAGACATCAGCNATTGATTTCCCTGCCTTTTGGCAAAGGAATGAGACTGCATTGACTTCATCCATGCAGACAACTGCCAACCAGCTATTTCCTTACTTCACAGGGCGCTAATTGTGCGGAGTGAGGAAAGGCCCGGTGGGTGATGTTATTTTTATGGGTCAGACGGGCATGAGTTGTGGTGAAAGCTTGACATTTTTAGGATCCTACATTTTTGTATGTTGAGCTAATAAAAGCAGGCTTATGNGATCGTTTCTCACCTGATTTTCAAGGGCACTTTTACACCCTGGACCCCACATATCAATGACATCTAGTAAGGAAACTTGGATTTGACAAAGGCTGTCCTTGGCCAAGCTTTGGTCAGGTTCCAAGGCCTCCTAACAAGGCCACAACACCGGCCCTGTTGCCTTTGGGTCTGCACAGCTTTTTACCAGAGTCCCATTAGCTCTCTTTAGGAAAAGCTAAATTTCAATAGGTGGCTACATTTTTCACCCCCACAACTGATGTAAATGACCTTGTCTTACCTTCAGCAGGACTCAGTGGGCCAACAGTTGGTCCACTACCGTCCCGTCCCTCTATCCTGCTCTCCGGTTATAAAGCCCCGATTGTTTTTATGTCTGAGCTTGAGGGCAATCTCACACCACAAATGCGATAGTGTTGACACCGCTCTGATCCTGAGTAAAGTTGTCTCTCCCATCTCCACAAGTGTCAGAATAAATTGGTCTTTTAACAAGTTGAGAGCGTGTACTAAAATCTAGAGAAGGGCCCACAAAGATAACCTGTGGACCAAATCCCGGCTATTGCCTGTTTTCATATACTCTACAGGTTGAACAGAGCTTTACATTTCTAAGTAGTTGAAAAAAATTGAATAATATTGAGGGCCTTGTGAACCTGAGATGAATAAAAAATTTCACTAAATCTTCCTGGGGTTACAGCAGCTCCCATTTGTTTCTATCTGTACCAGCTTTGGTGCTGCAAGGACACATAGGAGCAGTAGGGACAACTCTGGCTCACATGGTCTCTAATAGTGTCTGGCCCTTTGGAAAGCATTTCTTGCCTCCTGATGGAGGGTGGGAAAGGTGGCGAGGCCTGGACGAGGCTGGATCTCCACAGCGCTCTTTCAAGTTCCATGACTTTGCAGCTGGGTAATGTGGCTCAGAGCGCAGCTTTACCTCGTTACCATGACTATCTGAAAGTTTGTTTATAAACATGGAAGTGAGATTGGAGACACTCGTTATTTACTTTGGCTTCAACTATGTTATTTCTTTATATACTACTTTTAAGAGTAGCAAGGGGAAAAGATAATGTACCATTTTATTTGGATTTAGAATAGATGCACTTTACTCACGATTATGTCAAAAGGTTTTCAAGCATTTGTCCTCTAACAACAGTTACTATAGTGTCAAATCTTTTTGGCTTTCTCTTTCTTTCTTTCTTTCTTTCTTTCTTTCTTTCTTTCTTTCTTTCTTTCTTTCTTTCTCTCTCTCTCTCTCTCTCTCTCTCTCTCT
>LZPO01027699.1:43458-53532 GCA_001675575.1 Neotoma lepida | reverse complement strand
GAGCATGTGAAAAAAAAAAAGCTGAAAAATTCAACCTCCAAAGAGGATGTTTTAATTCAAGAGACTTCCCACTGAAGAATCCCAGCACAAAGCTAGAGACAAACACGTCGTTTTTGTCAAAAGCTGTTGCCAAGAAACATGTCAAATCCCTGTGCTTTTCATTCAAACTTAGCGTTAAGTCACAGCTAATGTGCTCATTAAGATTGCTAAATAAGATTCCAGTCAGAACAGAACTATATGGAACTCAAAAAGAAATCTGCCGGTGTGGTCTGTCCCTGGTTTTGTGATGCCTCATTCTNATGGCAGCGCAATGGTCCCTGGCAACTCTGAGCTTGCTGTTGCCTGTCCGCTCCCTGCCCCTAACCATTTTATTTAAAGGATATCTCATGTCTTCCTAAAGAAAAGGGGTGGGGGATTGGTGAGATGTCACCATTGTCACCAGTGGCTTCTGGTGGAATGTCACCGATTCACTTACAGCTGTGGCACATAAATAGCAGCATGGTAGAGCCAAGGTTGTCTCTGCTTTGCTAAGTGATGGGTCAGAGGGAGCGCCCAAATTACTTTCAGCTGCCAGCAGTCTGTCCTTTAATGCATTTCCAGGCAGACTCTGCAGCATTATTATTTTATAGCATATTGGGAAAGTGATTGCCAGGTCATTTTCTAAAGCCTGGGTCTTCTTACTCTTATTTGTCAGCTCGGCTCTTGACCTGTAGCTTAGAGCCTTCTTCATTCTCCAAGTTAAGAAGAGGGGTAAATGAAATGGATCTCCAATTTATTTCCAAGAATAGATGGTATTTTAGAGGGATTTGGATCAATTTAGAAATGAACGCAGTTGCTTTTCCTGTTGCTTTGCTGGTGNAGAGAGAGAAGCATTTCTTAAACCAAGATAACCNCGAATTGGGGTGTGGTGTCTGGTCCAGTGCTGTGGGCTTGGTTCACTACAAAGATCTCTCAGGCCTTGGTCAAGGAAATGAAGCCATTGTGGTGGCTTGTCCCTGAATCCCCTTCTTTCTTCTGACCTTGTCCTGGTCCCCTACATGACTTCTNCACAGCANAGACCTTTGTGTCTTGAAGGAAGAAGAGCACCAGGCCTTGTGTTGGGGTGAACTCAGGACAGGCTTTTCACCATCGCTCTTGGTTTCCTAGGTCTTGTCGCTGTAAGCCAGATGCTTAATGCTATTTTAATGCAGTTGTTTTGTGTGTGAATAATATGTTTCTTCTGCCAAACCTCAAAGCCTTGGAACTAAGATCTCATAAAAATGCCTANAGTCCAAAGCTAATAGTTATTCATCTGTTATGGGATAAAGCCTAAGCACTTTCGTGTTGACACTCTTTCTCCTCTCCATGGAATCAGGCGACATGAACCTGGTGAGGGGAGGCTGAAGNGATAGACACTGGCACACTGGCCGTGGCCCGCCAGGCTGCTTCAGGTCACTGTTCTGTCTACACATCTCTCTGTTCAACCCCAAGGGGAAGCTTCCTCTTCTGGGGTTCCCAACTCTGAGAACAGCCTCACCTCCTATCCAAGTTAAAAGTTTTAGAGTTAAAAGTTAAAAGTCATGTTTAATAGCCTCCCCAACTCCAACTCCCCATCATTTTCACTATATATTATTTACACATTCATTCAATAATTATTCTGTTATGCATGATGATAAAANAACAGCATGCTCATAAGAGGCAGTGTAGAGAGTGTCACAGTTAAGGCTATGAACTCTGGGGTCTTGGTGCCATGCTAGAACAGTTTCTAGGATGTGTGGGGTTCTCAGTCTAATCCATAGCACTGAAAAAGAGAATGCAATATCTAAATTTGCTGTATCACATCTTGCTGCTACCACCCATGAGATCTGTGATTTGGGGCAAGATCTGCTTGTTTTCCTCTGTGCAATGTTACAGGTGCTTTTTGACACATAAATGACTGAACATTTTAAATGCAGTAGTGCTTGGCATCTGATAAAGGCCATAAGTATGTAACCAATAAAATTACAAGGGGGAGAAAGCTGACAGACTTTACATAGACCGGGGACATGGCTGTCTGAGGAGAATAACCACGTGAGCCCTGGGAAGCCTGAGATGGGGTCTGAGGGCCAAAGCACTCCAGAGCTCCCCTTGCTCAGGCCACAGCCCTCTTTTGCTAGGTCCTCAGAAACAACCTTGAATTGTCTTCCTTCTCTGCTCTCNGCCAAGACTACAGCCAGTGAGGTTTTCCTGATGAGTTACTTTGACTTCATTTCNTAAGCATCATTCTTTAGTGCCCCCTGAGCCACCCTGGGCTTCAGTCCTAACCCCTCAGGGGCTTCTCAGGCCTGCATTATTTTCCTTCCAGCAGTATCTCATTCCTCTTCATCCTCATCTTCACACCTGGAACACACTGACACAAACTGTATTCCAGCCCAGAGGACCTTCTTCACTTCTCTGTATGTGCCCCAATTTCTTGCCCCTCTGCTGGATGATTCTCTGTCACTTCCTGTCTGTTCCACCTACCCTTTTCCTTGTGGATACCCAATATCCTCTAGACCTTACTCCCACAGCACAGCCTCCTCTGGGTGTACAAGGAGACTTTTCCCTGCCTGTGTTCCTTTACAGCCCTCCCAGGGACAGGGATCTATTATCACAATCATTGGCTTATTGATCCTATAATTTTTTTTGTATTCTATATACCTCTCAGTGGCCTTCTTTGGTCATGAGTCCATCTTCGGAATTCAGACGGTGCCTGACCCACGGCAGGCTTACCAAAAAATACGCTAAGAATCGAACTGTGTTCCCCAACCCCTCACATTTGTATGTATGACTGATCCCAGCATCTCAGAATATGACCTTCTTCAAATACTGAGTGGCTGTGGCAGAGGTAATTAGTGAGGATGAGGTCATATTGGAATAGAATGTGTTCCTAATACAATATGACTGAGGTGCTTACAGAAGGACATGGAGAGAAACACACTGGGCCCAGGGCCTCCCCTCACAACTTACAGATGCTTGGATCTTGAACTTCCAGCCTTCATCTCAAACTGTGAAAGACTAACAGCAAACTTCTATCGTTAAGCCACCTAAGGCATGGGACTTTATAACAGCAGACCAAGCAAACTCAGATAGCATTTCTTCAAATGCTGGGTTCCCAACACTTTTAAATGTGTTCCTATATGTAAAGACTTAGCTTGTACATAAATACATCCCAAACAGCTCTGTATTCCACAAATAGATGGACCCTCAAGAACAGCAGGCCAGGTGGCTGTTAGTCATTGTGGCACGCAGCCAAGTGTAGCTTCCTACAACCCCCTTCTCCCTGGATATTCCAAGAACTTCACCCAAACGGGCAGGAGAGGTGCCCCTCTTGGCAAGCCCTCCCAGCAGGGAGGAGCGAGTTGGTGGGCAAGCAGGTGCTTATTTTCCTCTCCCAGCTGAGAAGAAGAAGTGGAGGTGGGGCTGAGTGAAGAGCAGGGGAGAAGAGGAAGGAGCAGAAGACTGTGGAGCCAGAGTCGTGCTTGTTATGGACTCCAGGGCCACCCCACAGGATGTCAAAGCAGGCTGCACAGCAGCCAATATGTCAGGCAGGAATTTCCCCCTGCTTAAAAAAGTTCTCCTCCTCCACTTGATTGTGGGCCTCTAATAAGCAATTCTTCCACATTTCTTCTGACTTCAGAAGTTCAGAGTTTGTTGAGCTGAAGACACACCAGGCTCATAATTATGGTTATTATAGGGAATGGTATGCCCATCACCAGAGCATCTGGCTGTAATCACACACTTAATGGAAGGCAAGACGATCCGCTGCTCATAATGGACAGTTNCCGAGCCAGGCAGCCACCAAGTGCCCACCCTCTCACTTGGAGGCCCAACAGAACAGATGTTTGATGGAAGAGAAGATGCTATGTCTGTCTGCAGGGCCAGGGATCCCAGGGACAGAGCCAGGGAAAGCAAGTTCCAGGACCCTGTACAATCTCTACCAATGCGGAAGGTGAAGGCATGGGCTTTTCCTCCATGCTGGGTGCCTGAAAGCGGTAGAGCAGGGTGAGTCTTATTGTTTATCTTATAGATGGTGAAATGAAGGGACACGACCTTGGGCATGGACCATCCCTGACTCTTAGCAGCATCAAGCACTTGGCTCTGTTCTCCAGAAATGAAGACACCAACACACACCGAGAAGACAGAATGGAAATGTTACTATCCAAACAATTCCTCTGAAGNGTAACATGCTCAGTGTGTAAAGTACTATGGGCTGGGTGCTCTGCAGTAGAAATCTACACCTCACCGTCCTTGAGACTGGGGAAAATAAGATCAAGTGTTGACAGATAGGGCTCTTGGTGAAGGCCTACTTCCTTGTTTTATTTTCATGCTAGGCTCTCACACAGTGGAGCCTCTCCCATCATGGAAATGCTACCCTCATAACCTAATTCAAACCTAAAACCTTTCCAAAGACCCACATCCTAATCCCTCATACCAGGGATTAGGGCTTCAAGATCCAAACTTAGGGAAACATTGAGTTCCGAACAGAACACTGATTGGATTTGCTCTGGAATCGTGTGTGTCAATGCCATTCACTTTTACTTTCTTCTGCAGGCTTAAGTCAAGAAACCTAGTAGCTAAGCTGGCTTCATTCCCCACAGATGGAAACCCTGGGCCCTTGAGCCCTCATGTTCCAGACTGCAGGCCACCATGCTTCCTCTGAGCCCAAAGCTTGCTGTGCTGGGTTTTGCCTGATGGGGTCTCAGATGATGTCACCAGTGAGCGCCTGTACACTGGCATTAAGAACCTCAAAGCCACTTGTTACTTATTTGTCAAGCATCCAGCTTTGTCTGCAGTCAGCTAATTTCCTGCATCACTTGGCTTTCGGTCTCTGGGCTTCTTTTTGCTATACTGATCTCCTCCTGCTGCCCGCCTTCTGGGGCTCCAGCGTAAACGATCTACCCTATTTCCTCCACCAGTTCTTGTTTGTTCTATCTGTTTGTTTTCGTCAGAGTCTTATATGACCTAGGCTATCCCTGAATTCACTATGTACTCTTTCACCAAGTCTATATCCAAAATTGCACTGGGCAACTCCATAGGCACCTCAAAGTCAGCATGGTTAACAATAAACATTTACTATCCCTTGGCCCATCCTACCTCATATAAACTGGCATCTTTCCCATTGACTAGTTCAGTTAGCAATCCCAATGGCCAAAGGCTTGACTTCTTTTACCCAACATTCCGCCTTCCCACTAAGCCCTGCTGTGCTCACTCTAGTATGTTGCATAGAAGAGAACCCAGTATCGAGAGTAGATCCTTTTCCTAGGATCCAACTATTTTAGAGGGGAGCGGTAATTTTGTCAAAACTCAAATATCTACCTATATTTAAATTATTAACTTAGCAATGCATGCACATTTAAGTTCCATATCATATATGCAAGATAAAAATTTAGAGATGATTCACCCACATTTCACAAGACAATTGTATTGAAAATCGTGACTTGTAGTTTTGACCTCGGGAGTTTCGTCCACCTCAGGACCTCCTGCAGTATTAACCGTTTTTCTAGAGCAAATCAGTCAGTTCTGTGGTGTTTAAGACACAGCAATTTTAGAGTCCAGATGTGATTCTGTGTCCAGAAATATTTCCTAAAGTCACACGAAACAACAGAACAGCTGGCTTTTTCACTGTAAATTACAATCCTCACCATGTAATCGCATAATAGCTCCATCTTAACACAGCCTCCCAAATGCTTGTATATAACACTGTCCAACACTCGGGAAATGTCATCCCCGAGCAAATGAGGAAGTCAGCATTGGCTTTGACTGTCTCCCTGTCTNCCCCCCACCGAAGACCCTCAGCTTTGTTTCACATATTTATTTTTGAAGCAGGATCTTGCTATACAGCCTAGGCTAGCCTAGAACTTTCAATCTTCCTCAGGGAGGCTTCAGCCTCCTTAGTCTTGGCATTTACAGATGTGTGCCATCATGCCCAGCTCCTGGTGACCTTTGTAAATACCCACACTAGCACTGATTCAAGTCATTCAGGCAAATGTGCCTTTCCCAAGCACTCATCTAGTTGGCCAGGAACACTGCTGTCATAGTTTGTGTCTAGTTTAGATAACTGATCATACCCACCCATTAATTAAGCCTGTTGCTTACCTAAGAGGACTGCCCTAAAAGGAATCTGTAAGAATTCAAACACAAGGTGACACCATCTTTGTTGTTGGATGATGTGGCAATGGTGGAGTCACGGATGAATAGTGCTTTTCATTAAGTTCCGTGGTAGCATCCTAAGTGGTTTCTCTGTNTTTGTTTCTTTCAGTCTACCTTCTACTCTGCTTTTTCTTCTCACTAGGGACTCTCCAGAGGTTGTGGCCAACCTCCTTACTACAGCTTATAGTGTCCTCTTTTTCTGGGTCTCTTTGTTTTTTTTTTTCATAAGACTCACTTCCAGCCATTATTTATATTATGGCCTTTTAAATACTTCTACATCTTAATCTGTTGGAACCTATGACTCTTACCTTATTTTAAAAATAACCCCTGAGCTACAGAGATGGCTAAGCAGCTAAAAGCATGTGCGGCTTGTGGTGGTTTGAATGAAAATAGCCTCCATAGGCTCATAGGGAGTGGCACTATTAGGAGGTATTGCCTTTTGGAGTAGGTGTGACCTTGTTGGAGGAAATGTGTTACTTGGGGGTGGGCTTTGAGGTTTCAGATACTCAAACCCAGCTCAGTGTCTCCCTCCCAAATGCCTGCTGATCCAGACGTAGAACTCACAGCTACTTCTCCAGCACCAACTAAGTTTGCTTATGTGCCACCATGCTTCCTGCCATGATGATACTGGACTAAACCTCTGAACTTATAAGCCAGCCCCAGTCAAATGTTTTCCTTTATAAGAGTCGCTGTGGTCATGGTGTCTCTTCACCATGGAAATCCTATCTAAGATACTGATCTTTCAGAGGTCCTGAGTTTGGTAACAAGTGCCCATCTCAGGTGGTTTACAATTGCCTGTAACTCCAGGATGACCATCTGATACCTTTAGCTTGTGTGGGCACATGTGCACATACGTGTGCACANACACACAATTAATAAATAAATAAAAAAGTCTTTAATTAAAAGCTAACCTCCCTACAGTGTCTTTTCTCTATATTCTGTGATTTCATTCACTTTTCTCTACCTTTTGCTATATTTTATGAATATTGTCTGTACTGCCATCTTGGTTTATCCAAGACACTTAGGTGGAGGGACACTATGTTATTTNTTCTTCTTATGCCATGTTTAGTAGGTGCTTAGTAGTTGTTTAATTATTTTAAAAAATGAACTTAATTTAACCAATGTTACTTGAAGACGACTTACTTCTTCTCCATTTTCAAATGATTTGGGGAAGAAATTCCTATGTTCACTATTATATTTTGTAATACACTGGGGGAATGTTATTTCTACTAACTGGAGAGATATGAGTCAAACTGAAGAATTCTNGATTTCACTTTCTTCCCTGCAGTCTGGGTTTTGAGGAACTTTGCCTTCGTGTGACTGAGGAAGTCCCCTCTCGGCTGGACTGTTTCAGCAGAATACCAGAATCCAGGTTCAACGCTGCCTGGGATCCAATGGAAGCCCCCATCTGAAGGATGGTAAGCTGAAGAAACATCAGAGGAGAAGTTGGGGTGAGGGGGCTGGAGAGATGGCTCAGTGGTTAAGAGCACTGACTGCTCTTCTAGAGGACCTGAGTTCAATTCCCAGCATCCACANGGTAGCTGACAACTGTCTGTNATTCCAGTTCTGGGGGACTGAACACTCATGACAAAACACCAANGCACATAAAATAAAAAATAAATGAATTATAAAAAAAGAAGGTGGGTTGATCTGGACATAAGGAAACCACTGAGAGGCTACCAGGGAACTTAACGGTAAGCTCTAGTTACACTCACAGATGAAACAAGATGGATATGGCTCAGAGCCCTGTCTCGCCACAGCTGTAGCCCAGTTGGACTTTGCCTCCCTTCACAGGCCTTCCTGTCTTGACCTCTTGGTTCACTCTGCTGCTGCTTCCCCTGGGCTACTCTTCTCCCTCATTCTGCCTGTTTCACATTTGAGCCCACACATCTGCTCAAGTTCAAATGCTTAACCATTTCACACTTAGCTGAGAGGATGGAAAAAATCAGTCCAACCTGTCACTCCCATCATAGCATCTGAAGGTGAACTTCCTCCAAGGTGGAATCAACCACCCTTTCCCCTGTCTTCTCCAAGTAAAGCAGGCACACCTTTCGAGTGGTGATGAATTCTTCTCCAGAGACCTGAGAACATTCTCTTAGTTAGCCCATTATTTAAATGTATTCTCTATGTAACTGAGCAATTGTAATGCTGTTCCCTAAGTATTATGATTTTCAGTCAATATGAGGCTTTGATTTGATGCTTGCACATTATGGTCCAAGGGCTGAACCTCTGATGTGTGAGTTGCTTCTACATAAGTCAGAAGAAAATGTATATATGACTGCGATCTTGGGACCAAGAGTCTCTTCATAACCACCATTTAATATTTAAAACTAAAATCACAGAAAAATATGGGGAGCAGCCCCTCCGTAAAGACCAAGGAGAACTGATATGAAGTGCTGCCATAAAGGTTTCAGGAGATATAACAAACACACACTCATTGNACACACGGGAGAATGACATTAAGTTCTTCACAAGAAGGGGCAATGTGTTCCCACTACTTCTCTTCCTGCTTAGGAAGTATTTGTTCTACATTCTGAAGTCCCTACAGGTAAGTATTCATGAGCAATGAGGCATTTCAGGGAAAGAAGAAGTTAGAATCACTGGACTGGGAAGATGGGGAGAGAGAAATGATCTCNGTCCAGGGAAATCACAGAGTGTAGCCATCAAAGGACAAGATTTTCATACAGATGTTTTCATCTTATTCAAATCTCATCAAGAGGCAGAGGTTTTATGCTTTTGAACTCATAGTGGATTGAGAGGGAATTTTCCCTGGAGTTATAGAGACCTGGGCTCTGTGCTAATTTTATTTCACTTCCTGGTGATTTGGTCACCCTTTAACAAGAGTTGGTGTTTTTTAAATCTATTTATCATGGAGAATATCTTAAGGTTTTTTTCTGGATTTTATGTTCCAGTTCTGTTACCTGGTACTTGCTAGCATTTGAGGTCTGGTTTAGCAGCTTCATAGTCTATAGACACCAAAGCAAAAATACTTACCTAGAGAATGTTACTCCAACACTGAGCTGTGCAGGAAGGTTGGTGGGATACCAAACCCAGAGACATTCAGCTGGCCCACTTCTGGTTTGTCAGCATGGGCAAAGTGTGCTCTGTTCTGCTTCTCAGTCTCCAAGTTTTCCATAAAGTTAATTTCTCTGAAGTTGAAGTTGTTTGTATAAAGGGAAGAGAGAGAGCAGGGCAGGGGGCAGGATTCTGGGAGTGACTGGGGTTTGGGGGACACTAACATTCAATCTGTTGTAAGTAGCTAAACCTTTCATTCTGTTAAGTATTGTTCACTGTATATTTCAATACATTGCCTCCAGTATTTCACAATTATCTTCTAAACTACAATCTCCTTTGATAGGAGAGGAAACAGATTATAGACAGATTGTAGAATTCACCCAAGGTCACTCAAGAAGTGACAACACCAAGACCAGAAGCCAGGGTCACCTGCCTTCAAAGCTTGTATACTCTCTACAATGTCATGCTAACTCCAAATATATCAACTGACTATAAAAGGACAGGTTCAGAAGTATCATTGTATATTGTTCTTACTGTTATGTTTTGTGTAAAATACATAGAGATCAAACCTCACAATAAGAAATCTTGAGAAAACACTTGTTCCATTGTGCTTTAGAGAAAAAGACAGAATTGTNTCATTTACTATATTGTAATGAGCAGACACCCAGTTGGAAATTGAAAAAAAATATACTAGGTTTTTGGGTTAGTGTACAATGTAATGTGTCTCATCAGGACATCTTCATTCATTTCTACTTTTTAAATAAGTAATTTTATTTAGTGAATTTTATAGGCTCTGACATTGTTTTATTACACATAGATTTTCTTTAATACAGGCATAACCAACATGCATGTAAGTTTTTCAGGTTGCTTCCTATTGTTGATGTCTTCCTATTGCCATTTTTCTGAGAC
>LZPO01027699.1:15622-33998 GCA_001675575.1 Neotoma lepida | reverse complement strand
AGAAGGGAGGGAACATTGAAGGATCTTGCAAAGCTCTGAGGTCTCTAGGAACAGTTACTGTGCTTGTTCCCTAACAATCCTCAGGAACTTTAGCAGTGATGTGTGCAGCAGTTAAAATCATTTCCACTGCAATTCCCACATGGCAGGCAGCATGATAGGACATCAGCAAGGCTGGTTAGAGGCCTGGCAGCATCCCAAGACCACCCTGTCTGCACACCCGCATCCTTGTCACTGGCACTCTTGCCTGTCATTTATCTACAGGAAAGAGGTCAAGGTTCTCAGCAGCAGGGAACACCCACTACTCCCAGTGCCTCCTGGGAATCTTACTCTCTCAAAGGAAGATTATGAAACTTGTTCTGGAAGTGATGTTGTAGACAGAACCAAAAAGCAGAGGATGAAAGGGTGATAAAAGGGAAAAAGTAGTGAGTTCAGAGACTGGCATGCTAGAAAATTTGTAAGAGGATGGAAGAGGATCCCTGTGGAGAATGGGAGAGGATAAGAGAAANAAGAAAGNCCCATCTAAGNAAGTGAATTGTGTACAGCTCCCAACAATTCAGAATCTATCATGAGACTAGTCCCAAAGAGACTTNCATGTACTATAGTTTGAATTATAATGTAGCCAACCATTGCCCAGCAATACCAATATTCCTCTTGACTGTCAAGACTGAGAGCCCTCACTCATATAACTTTTGATAGTGTTTTGTAATAATTGAACTACTTCATTATTAATTATTGCTGTTGACCTTTTACTGTGCCTAATANATAAATTAAATTTTATCATTGTTGGATATGTATACAAAATGTTATNTACAATGATACATATATATTATATGTCTATGTATGTACCATCCAGTTCGGACATCTATCAAGGTTCTCAGAACCTATTCTTCTATGGATAAGGTGGACTACAGCAATATCTAAAATTATGTAAACATAAATGTATAGATAAAACACAATGCAATTGATGTATGGAACCAAAAAAATCTATATGAAGACACATCAAAATTAAAGCAAAACACAGAGGAAAAAATTAGATTATGCTAGAGAAAAATTACTTGTCTTTTGTATTTTCTCTGTTGAAAGTCGCATATAAAAACAAAAACCTGAAAAAATANCATGAGAGGTGGCAAGATTGATTCTCATTCTTATGAATAAGAATATTTGTTTTTCTCTTGGATTTTATGGTTTTGGTAGTTCTTGGCTTTCAAAACTAATGATTTGTGCTGACCAAATGTTAGAGTCAGTGCCTGTTTGTTTGAGTTTGTAATTTTTATTACATCCTTTTCATTTTAACAGAGGGCCCCAAAGAGATTAATGTTCTGTGCTGTTACACTGCATCTACTCCCAAATCACTAACAGAAAGAAGAAAATAATGATCTCTGCATATTGAATTCATGTCTCAAAAATATATTCATGAACATTTCAATATACAAAATAAATATTCTTTTGTTGATAGTGGAAATAGCATTTCAAAAACAATTTTTAAACAGCCAGGAACACAGTTCCACAGAATGAAACCAACAGTTCTGCATGTAGAGACACTGTTCCATGGANAAAAANAATGCATGCTACAGAGCATGCAAGTAGGAAAACGGTTGAATCCTAGAGACACCAGGGACCAGCGGTGGGCCCTGAAGAATGTCATTGGTTCTCTCTTCTGGATAGTGGTGGATGATATTAATCAGACCTCTCTGTTCAGAGGACCCATCTGCTAGGCACAAATGGATACTTCCATCAGTCAAATGATTTGAGATTCATATGCTTGGTTCTTTCATTAAACTCGCTTTCAGACGCAAGACTCTACAGGGTCAAACATGTTTGAGTGTAGCACTGCAGTAAGAATATAGAGTATAGATAGTAGGGGCATGGGAACAATTGTGTGGTTCAAAACCAAGGCTGGCAATGAAGTTTGGATAGCCCAGAGTCTTTAACTTGCCTCTTGTTGACTTAAGGAGCCACTTATTACCTGCATTTCAGCACCATCTTGGCGAGCCAATGCTATGTTTCTCAATCTGAGTACTACACATCATCTTAAGGTTTTTAGTAAGAAATCTGCTTCCCAGGCCTCCCTNCTAGAATAAGAACCTGGCCATCAGGGCAACATCAGAAGGGTGAGCTCATTGGCTTGTTAGGGAATCTGGTTGACTCAGTATGCAAGGTCTACATTCAAAGACGGAGTGTCTGGAGCAAGGGACCATGAAGGTCCTAGCACAAACTCAATGCACCTCACTCTGAGAGCCCTGCTAGCCTTACTGACTTCTAGGTACAAAAGAAGTTTTAAAAATGTTAAGACTAGACTTACAGGGCTAGAGATGGTGCCTAATTTGCAGTCTTATAGGACGAGGGGGGATATTATCATCCCTGATTTGTTCTCCGTGTTTGTATGAGGCTAGAGTCAAACTGGAAATTACTCACATAAAGTTGTTCATAATATTCTTANTTTGTATTTAATGTCTGTCATGTTTCTTGGACTGTGGAGACTTCCTTTCTTCATTTTCACAGTTTGAAATGTGTAGGCACACTTATGATCATTATCTTCTTTAAGGGATGTATTTTCCATCTTGATGGAAGACAAAATTCTTTGTTGCGAAGTTTATCTTGTCTGGGATTAAAACAAAAGTATACTTTCATTTCCTCTCTCCCATTCTTTGTGCTGTTTTACTGTTTGTTTGTTTCCAAAACAGCAAACTTTATCCAAGGTAAAGTGATAGCATAGATTGGAAAAAAGAAATGCTGTCAATAGTGACAGCTGTCTCTTATACACATCTAGATGTGTATAAGAGACAGGCATAGATTGGAAAAAAGAAATGCTGTCAATAGTGACAGTGGGCCACATGAATGAGAGTACCCAATGCTGTCAAGAGTGATGTTGGGCCATATGAATGAGAGAGTACCCAATGCTGTCAATAGTGACAGTGGGCCACATGAATGAGAGTACCCAATGCTGTCAATAGTGACAGTGGGCCACATGAATGAGAGTACTCAAGGGCCCTTATTATTTGAGGCTTGTTTTTACAAAGTTCAAGAGGAGGAAGAATTTGGTTGCTAAGGGGTATTGTTTGTTTTGATTGGTAGGCTTAGACTATTTTCATGTATTTTAAACACAATAATAAATTGTATTTTTTTCTCTCATCTACGAAAAGTTGTAGTTTTACCCCAATCCCACACAAACTTATGCATATTCAAAGATTAGAGGGGTTCCCATGTGAATTTCTGGNGTCCCTTCTCTTCTCCAAACTGTGTTCCACAAATTCTAGTTATTTTAATTCTCCTTGAACACAAGCGTTCTATGACTCAATGATACTGCCAGGCTCCTCTTGTGCTACAATCTGGAAATTTCCTCCAGGTAGAAATCTAAGAATTACACAGTATACTTCTCTTGCCTCAGCATTCTTGTCTTAAGCAGTTGTTGACCAATTCTGACAATTATTGTTTTTAAAAACATTTTCTACTGATTTGTAGAGGTGTGTGTGTGTGTGTGTGTGTGTGTGTGTGTGTGTGTGTGTTGTGCATGTGTATGTTGATCCCATATCCTATTACTTCTTCACTAAAGAAAGCAGAAGTCCCCAGAAACAACATGTTTTAAACTGTATCTCAACATTCTGCTTTGAGACCAATCACCATAGCTTGTTGGCTTCCTCAGAAATGCTAAAGTTTATTTATTCTTATACTTCTTCCTTAATTTCTACTACCTTTAATTCTCAGAGCTTTTTTATTCAAAACTATCATTTTTAGTCTTAATATACTGATCTTCAAAATTATAATTTATTTAATACTAAGATTCTGGTCTCAAATGGAGCTGGTTTAAATGAAAAAAAAAAACAAAACTTGCTTCTTGGAGGTGCAGTGTTAAAAACTGGGGATCTATATTTGGCAAAACATTTAACATTATAAAAATTTCAAATTCAATGATAATGTTTATTTAATAAAATTATAAAAACATGCTTCTCTATAGTTGCTGCATTAGTTAATGTCTGTTGCATTGATAAAATACCATGACCATGACAACTTTTAGGAGAATGACAGTTCCAGAGGGATAAGAGTCAGTCACAATGGGGGGGGGCAGGGGTGCATGGTAGCAAGTGGCAGGCACGGTAGCATTGGTAGAAAGGTGAGAAATCACATCACACCACAAGGAAGCAAAGAGAGATCTGGAAGTAGAGCCAGGTTGTATAATCTCAGAGCCCACTCTCAGTGAAGGATTTCTTTCAGCAAGGCTACACCATCTGAATTTTCCCAAATAGTGCCAACATCTAGGCACTGAGTGCTCAAATATCAGAGCCTATAGAAGACATATCTTGTTTAAACCACCACAGTTGCCACCCAAAATATGTATATGAGGATAAAACTTGCCATTTGCCTCACCTTTTCAGTTCTAAGAAAGTCTACTTGAAGCTGGTTGTATACTGTGTATACTAACAGAAAGCACCAAGAATAGCTAGTTTCCTGAACCCTAAACCTTTGGGTTATTCCTTTACAGAATAAATCATACATGAGAGACAAGGATGTGATTTTTTAAAATAATAATTTATGAAGCATTCTCAATACCTTTTGCCTTGCCCTCCCTTCTATTCCCTCGGTGAAGGGCCTGGGAGTCAGGGCCCAAAGAAGTTTCCCTTTGTTCCACTCTCTTCTCTTGGACGCTGTCTCCTCGACTTCCACAAAGAGCTGTGGGAAAGCCTGCAGCAGGGGGAAGCGTTGCTGGCAGAGCATTCAGTGACACTGATGTGGGAGGGAAAGAACCCCAGGCAGGCTGTGTTCAAGGCATGATGAAGGCTTATCTGGGAAGGTCGCTGGGATTTGCCTAAGTGGAGATTTCTGGGAGTATTGCTTGTTGCCATGGTAATGAGGGAAGAGGACTGTGTGCATGTGAGCACTTGTGGAGTCACATCTCATCTCTTCTCAGAGGCCATCACAGTCTTGGTAATGGATGGAGAGTCAAAGAAGGGACTCATGACCTCTGGTCTTCTGTTCTNTGAAAGCCTAGGTTGTTGTTCCTCTTTCCTGGGCAGAGGGAATAGTGGGAAGACAGGAAGTTTTGATAGTTTGAATTTCAAAAGGTGTTGGATTGAATACTAAACCTNAGTGGTATGAAGAAATATTTCTGGCCTAGTCAAAAGGCATAGNTGAAGCTCCAAATTTTTGTGATGTTTGAANGTGGATAAAGTTCATTCTTACATATATTTATGCTGAGTCTGTTTAATCAAACAATGGGCTTGTGCAAATATGTAAAACCAAACACAGCACTGAAAGCTACTTCTACTGTGGTTAGCGTTACATACTTTCAAAACTCCCTTGAGAGAAGTTCACTGAATTATTGTTTTGACTAAGACTTTACAGATNTATTTCTTGACTAAAGCTTGACCTGACCATAGGATACCTCCCTCTCTTCCTAGCAAACATCCTCCTAACACGCCTAGACATTTGCCATAACTCTAAAATGCNTTGAATTGTTCTCAGAATTAGGGTCATCTGTCTCAAACATTTGCATTGCTCTGCTGTGGGTGGGGGTGGACAGGAAAACACTCTTGTGCCCTTGAATGGCAAATGCTGCTCNGTGAGGAATTCTTCAGTGACCTCAGAACTTCCTTTCCAAGATGATTCTCAATGATGATGTAATCAGTTTGGGCTAAGAAAGGCTAACAGCACCAGTCACTCAATGAGTAGGAAGTCCACAAACACAGGTTTTTAGATCTTAATCATGTGGCAGCATCATTATTTTAATATAGCACAAAACCAAACATTTTTAACTGTAAGAACACATTCCTTCCCCATTGCTGCTGTTAAAAAATTACAGTTGGACCTCATGAAACTGAAAAGCTTCTTTACAACAAAGGACATCATCATTTGGACAAAGCAGCAGACTACAGAATGGAAAAAGATTTTTTTACCAATTACACATTCAATAGAAGGCTAATATCCAAAATACATAAAAAACTTGATATCAATAAAACAAATAATCCAATTTTAAGATGGGATACATATCTAAACAGAGAATTCTCAAAAGAAGAAAGTCAAATGGTTGAGAAACAATTAAAGAAATGTTCAACACCCTTAGCCATCAGGAAAATGCAAATCAAAGTTACTTTAAGATTTCATCTTGCACTTGTCTGAATGGCTAAGATCAAGAAAACAAGTGAAAGCTCATACTGACAAGAATGTGGAGGAAGGGGAAACACCCATCTCTTGATGGTAATACAAACTTACACAGCCACTGTGGAAATCAGTGTGGCAGATACTCAGAAAGATGGGAATCCATCTACCTCAAGATCTAGCTATGCCACTCTTGGGCATATACCCAAAGTATGCTTCATCCTATCATAGGGACAACCATAGTGTTCAACCATGGTCATTGCTGCTCTATTCATAATAGCCAGAAATTAGAAACAACTTGGATGTCCCTCAACAGATGAATGGATGAAGAAAATGTGTTACATTTACACAATGGAGTATTACTCAGCCATTAAAAAATGAAGTCATGAAATCTGCAGGCAAAAGGATGGAACTAGAAAAAAAATCACCCCGAGTTAGGTAATCCAGAGCTAGAAAGACTAATATGGTACCTTTCACTTTTATGTGGATATTAGCTGTTAAATCAGTGATAANCTAGTTACAATCTATAGAACCACAGAGGTTGGGTGTAGAGTAAAGGACTAGGGGAATACATAGGTCTCCATAGGAAAGGGAAATAGAACAGATAGATATGGATATATTGGGAAATGGGAGGATCAAGTAGGGAAAGGGAGGAGATAGGGGTATGAAGGAGGGAATATGGGGAGAGATAGGTAAAATTAAGGGCCATTTGAGGGGTAGTACTACCTAATACAGTAGACACTTCCTAAAATATATACATATCTGAAGGCAATCTAAATGAAATCACCAAATAACGGGGAGACAAAGCACCAACTGGTGATCTCTTGTCACCAAATGAAGCATCCAGTCCCAGGAGTGGGTTATNTCTAATTGAGTTGTTGGCCAAAGGGGTCCTGTGGGAATCTCCAAATAACCCAGGCTGNTGTCAAGACTTTAGATTGCTCTCCACAAACTCATGGCAAGGCCCTACTGCTGAAGACAACACCTATACAACTAACTGAACATGGAGAAGTCAAGCTGGTGCCTACATAGAGCCTTCACCCCTGTGTTCTAGAGTCTTTGGTACAGGAGGATACTCTGTATGCTACCAGCCCAGCCACAAACCCTTTGATCTACAATGATGTCCTACCTGTAAGATATGCTAGGGCAATGGTGGCACAAAGTTTGTGAGAGTAGCCAACTAGTATCTCATTTGACATGAGATGGANCCCATACCCAACACTATTTGGGTGACCAAGAACCTGAGACTAGATAGCCCAGGGACCCAGGGTAAAACCGAATACTACTGTTCTAAATAAAAATGCATAGCAATAAAATGCCTTCTAATGACATTCTGCTAAACTCATAGATCAGTACCTTGCTCAGTTATGATCAGAGAAGCTTCCTCCTGCAGCAGATAGGACCAAATACAGAGACCCAAATTATGTGTGAGCATCCCTCAGTTACAAACAGGATGTCTCCATCAAATCCCTCCCCTCAGAGTTCAGGGAATCGTGCAGAAGAGGAGGCAGAAAGAGTGTAAGAGCCAGAGGGGATGGAGGATACCAAGGGAACAAGGCTCTCTAAAGCAGTGGTTCTCAACCCTCTTAACACTATGGCCCTTAAACACAATTCCTCATGTTGTGGTGACCCCCCAACCATAAATTATTTTCATTGCTGCTTCATAACTATAATCTTGCTAGTTATGAATTATAACACAAATATCTGTGTTTGTCAATGGTCTTAGGCAACTTCTGTGAGAGGGTCATTCGACCACCAAAGGAGTTGCAACCCACCAATGGAGAACCACTTTAGTCTACAATGACATGATGAACACACAGATAAACTCAGAGACTGAGGCAGCATGCACAGAGCCTGCACAGGTCTGCACCAGATGAGATCCCAGAGCTGAAAGGTGTAGACACGTGCTCCATCCTTAACCCAGAAGCAATCTCCAACCGAGAGACACTGGCAAATGAAAATTTATTTTCCTTCGAGGGAGTCTCACTGGGGAAATAAACTATTTTGCGGGGCAAGCTGCATGTCCAGCCCTAGATGGCCAACAGAAGATGAACTTGGTGGTGCTTTTGGAGGTTCCTTGTCTCACAATGCCATGTCAGGGCTCTTTCTTTTTATTTTATTTCGTTTATGTTTTTCTTCTCTTTTTTTAACCCTACAAGTCCTTCTAGTACATATTATTACTTTCATTTTAGTGTTCTTATGGGATTTCCGAGTGTGCGTACAACTGGGTCTCTGCATCAATACCTGTTTCTTGTGCCTGTTCTTGGGCTCTTTTCCTTCTGTTTGTTTTGTTCAGTTCCAACGTCTTAGTTTTTGTTTTATGTTATCTTATTTTATTATTATCCCTTTGAAGCCTGTTTGTTTTCTAATGAGAGACAGAAAGGGGGTGGATCCAGATTGGAGGGGAGGGGGAAAGAACTGGGAGGAGGAGAGGGAAGGGAAGCCATCATCAGGATATACTATGTGAGAGAAAAAAAATCTATTTTCAATAAAAGGAAAAAAAAATTAAGACAAAGTAAGTAACCTAAAATGCAAATATTTTTACCTAACAAATCTGGAGGTCAGAAGTCCTAAAATCAAAGTGTCACTGAGATGGTATTAACTTTGAGACTATCATGGATAATTCATTTCCCTGCCTTCTGAGCTTTTAGAGGCTGCCTTCATTGCTCTGCCTACACCCAGAGCTTTCTTTAATATGAACCCCTTTATTCCTTTATATAATGACCCTTGAAACTAATATTGGACCCACTGGAAATGCAGAAATCTCAATCTCTCTCTCTCTCTCTTTCTCTGTGTGTGTGTGTGTGTGTGTGTGTGTGTGTGTGTGAGACTGGCAGAGAAAGAAAATCGGTGACATCAGGGGTCCTTTTTTAGATGTCAGACCTCATTTTTGAGACAGCCCCTCTCAGTGCCAAGACTATGTGCCACCACTCTTGGCTTTTTATTATCTGGATCCTGCTTGCAAGGTAAGCACTTTACTGAATGAGCCATCTCTTCAGCTGTAATCTTTCCATTTTAAGGTCCTTGACTTAATTACGTCTACAGTTCTCTTTTGCTAGTCACAAGTGTCAGAATGTGAACATATTTGGGGAAGAGGAAGTATTACTAGAGCATGTTTACTCAAAGAACAAGAAGTAGTGTGGTTTCAAATATTTTTGAACTGTGCAACTCCTAAAGTCAACTTCTGGCAATGACTTTCTGTTGATTGACCTTTATGTCTGCACTTCTCTATTTTTGTTTGCTTATTTTTTGAGACATTGTCTTATGTAGTTGGGTTGTCCTTGAATTTGTACTCCTCCTGCCTCATTCTTACAGCTGCTGAGATTATAGGTGTGCACCACCACATCTGGCTTTTTCTTACAACTCTTTTGAGCCCCCTAACTTCTAGACCACTTTTGTTGTGTTTCAGTATGTATTGCTTGCTAAGTCTCTTCCGGATTTCCTGATTTATTCTTCCAACCACTGCAATTCAAGTACGCCTTACTCAGCATTCTTGTTTCCTGGCATTCTTCTATATTAAAATTCTTTACAAATACATCTCTATTAATTCTTTGAAATTATACAATGTATTTTGATTATTTTCACCCTGCACTCTTATCTCTCATTCCTCCCAGATCTACCCTTCCCATTTCCCCACCCCTATAAACATTTTGTCTTTAAAATAATACTTACCAAATCCAGTTTGTACTGCCCATACATTTATGAGCATGGGGTCATCCCTTGGAGTATGGTTGATCTACTAGAGTCTGTACACGGAAAGAAAACTGACTTATCCTGTCTCAGAGGCCATCAACTGTTAATAGCTCCTCACTTAGGGATCTGAGCTTCTATTTGAACATTGACTGGCTTTATCTTATTCAGCTCTGATCCAGCCAACCACAATTGCTGTGAGTTCACAATGCAGAAGTCTGTCATATTCAGAAGACTCTGTCTAGCTCATTCACTCATCACTACTTCTGCTCCCTTCGCATATATTCATGTTAAACAATATAATTTGGGTTTCCCCACACAGATGATAATATTCTGAGAAGCCATAATGCCAGGTGTGGAATTTAGTTGTTGGTCAGGGCTATCCAAAACAATACAGGCTATGACTGCTACTTTAGGTTGCCGACCAGAACTGGAAGGTAAGACCTCATTGCTGAAGACATCATACACTTTGGTCACAGGACACAGAAATCGGGCTGGTATTGACTAGGAAGATTATTTCTTGATTGGTAGCTTTCATAGTGCTGGAAGGCTCTGTACAGACTATCCAGTGGGGTGTGGGGTAGTCATCAACAGTCTTTCCCTGTGGCCTACAATAATGACTGATGTGGCAAGATATGCTTAGGGATACAATAGTGGATGTTATAAAGACAACCAAACACTTTCTGATTAGGTTTAAGGTTTGTTTCACAGGAATAAATGCATGCTTTGTACTGTAAATCTAGCTAAGAACCTATGGTTGGAGCTCACAGACCCCAGGGATGAACCTACTACCATTACCCTATTGAGTGGGTATCGTATCAAACTGACCTCTAAATTCTTATCTCTATATCTCCAAATTAGTGCAGCTCTCAGACCTTATCAGAGAAGTATGTATATTGGATGGTGGTTAATGCAGAAACACACAACTGATCAAAGTATAGAGACAAGTATCAGTGGAGTGCTCGGCCACAATTGGGACATCTGGTTTACCCATCCACCCTCAAGGCTCATGAAAGAGGAGGCAGAAAGATAATCTGTATAGGGTAACTCCAATAAAACTCTTTTATATGAGTGTGTGTGTGTGTGTGTGTGTGTGTGTGTGTGTGTGTAGCAGATGAAGACCTGAGTCAATGTGCACTGTTGACATGAGCACAGCCAGGCCAAGGACTCCAGTGCCTTAGACACACAGGAATATCAAAGCTTTCGCTGGATCAGGCTCTGGGAAAAGACAAAGCCTTTCCTGTGCAAGAAGCAGTTTCATCCTCCTAGATGTCCATAGCTTGAGACTTCTCTCCTACAAAGACCTCCTACTGAGACTACCTGAAACCCTCCTCCTTGTGCTGGCCATAATCAACATGCTGAGTTTCCAAGCTTCATAGTAGGTGTCCTCCATTAGAGCTAGCACAGCCCACCCAATCCCTTTTCGGAGTGTGCCTGTGGTTTTTTTTATTCTCATGTGGCCCCAGTCAAGTTTCCTGGACCAAGCTGTGTAGAATGTAATATGTGTATGCATGCATGCATGTATGTATGAATGTATGTATGTATGTATGTATGTATGTATGTATGTATTATGTTCAGGAAGCTTAGGAAGCAGTAGGCTTCCGATTGGCCTTTTCAAACATCTTGTGTGTTAGTTATCTTTCTTCATCCACTCCTATGCCCTACACTTCCATTCCTATTCCTACTCAAACCCCTCTCCCCATTATTTCCCTTTAAAAATTTTTTCTAGCCTACCCTATTGAGATCTCTTGGAGTTGAACCCAAAATGGTCTTGTCCCGAGCCCTGAGCCCTGAGTTAAGCTCCTGTTGTTTCTGCAACCCATGCTGCAGTTTGTAGGGTCCATAACAAACTTGAACCCCATCACCTTTCTTCTCCCTCTTCAGACAATTCTTTGGGGAAGAAATTTCAGCCATCTGAGACATAGACTAGAAACTTTTACCCTTTCGCTACAAACTCATTTTAACTTTCCCGACTGTCTTTTTTCCTGTGCCNGTGGGAGAGAGAGAGGTGTTTTCTCCTAAGGTTAGCCAAGAAGAATTGCTGAGTGAGGATGTTCACACTGGGCTTCCGTTCTCTCAGCCTTTGTGGTGTCTACATAAGTCCTGTCCCTGAAATAACATTCTGTGATGGCCACCTCAGCTTCTTTACCACCTGGGAAAGCCACTGAATCCTTAATCATCTAGAATCTAAGCTGAATTCCTATAGCTTTATGGAAACAGCTCTGGGCTCCGTACAGAAAGACCCAAAGGTGAGTTTACCAGCAGTCTCCACCCAGACCCATCCTCCAAGTTTCTGTAAGGAAATGGTGTTCTTGTGGTCTGGAACACAGGTAGATTCCAGACTCGTTTCTTCCAATGACCTTATAGTGTGTCACTAGATCTGCACAAGAGAATTCCTCAGATACATATTAGCATATGAAATCTATTATAGCAGCAGATCATTACCCATCTTTTCCAACATTTCTAGGATTCTTTATTATTATGTTCCTTCTTTTTTATAATCATTTCTTCACTCATCTATTTATTTTACATCCCNACTGCAGCTCCCCCGCAACCTCCCCTCCCAGTCCCTCTCTCCCATCCCTCCTCCCACTGCAAACTCCTCCTCTCCCTACTCCAACTCCATTCAGGAAATGGCAGGTCTCCTATGAGTAGCAATAAAACATGGCATATCAAGTTGCTGTAAGACTGANCACCTCCCCATGTATTAAAGCTGAGCAAGGTGACTAGTATGAGAAGTAGGGTCCCAAAAGCCAGTGAAAAGAGACAACCCCTGTTCCTGCTGTTAGGAGTTCCATAAGATGGCTAAGCTACACAACTATAACATATATGCAGAATGCCTGGGTCAGTCTCATGCAGGCTCCCTGGTTGTTGGTTCAGTCTCTGTGAGCCCCTCTGAGCCCAGATTAGTTGATTATGTGAGCCTTCCTGTGGTGTCTTTGACCCCTCTGTTCCTACACTCCTTTCTCCTCCTCTGCAGAATTCCTGAACTCTGACTAATGTTTGGCTGTGGGTCTCTGTATCTGCCTCCATCAGTTGCTGGATGATGGTTCTTTGATGACTGCTGGGCCAGGCACCAATCTGGTCACAGGAGATGGCCAGTTCAGGCTACTTACCCGCTATTTGCTAGGAGTCTAAACTGAGGTCTTCCTCATAGACTCCTGGGAGATTCTCCTGCACCAGGCTTCTGCCTGACCCCCAAATGCTCACCCCCAGCAGTCCTCCTCAGCACTCTTCCCCTCCATACCTCCCCCAAACCTGATTGCTCATGTTCCCATCCCCACCTGCCCTCAAATCTCTTCTATTTCCTCTTCTCAGGAAGATCTGGGTGTTCCTCCATGAACTCTCCTTGCTACCTAGTCTCTCTGGGTCTATGAATTGTAGTATAATTTTCCTTTATTTTACGGCTAATATCCACTTATGAGTGAGTACATACCATGTTTGTCTTTATTGGTCTGGGTTACCTCACTCAGGATGATTTTTTTTTCCTAGTTTTACCCATTTGCCTTTAAATTTCCTGGTGTTCTTATTTTTAACAGCTGAGTAATACTCCATTGTGTAAATGTACCACGTTTTCTTTATCCATTCCTTTGTAGAGAGATATCTAGGTTGTTTCCAGGTTCTGGCTATTACTAATAAAGCTTCTATGAACATAACTGAGCAAGTGTCCTTGTGGTACAATTGAGCATCCTTTGTGTATATGCTCAAGAGTGGTATAGCTGGGTCTTGTGGTAAGTTGATTCCCAGTTTTCTGAGGAATTGCCATACTGACTTTCAAAGTGGCTGTACAAGTTTGCACTCCCAACAGCAATGGAGGAGTGTTACCCCAGCTCCACCTCCTCTCCAATATGGGCTGTTGCTTGTGTTTTTGATTTTAGCCATTCTGACAGGTGTAAGATGGAATCTCAGAGTCGTTTTTATTTGCATTTCCCTGGTGGTTAAGGATGCTGAACATCTCCTTAAATGTTTCTTGGCCATTTCAAATTCTTCTGTTGAGAATTCTCTGTTCAAATCTGCACCTCATTTTTAAATTAGATTATTTGGTTTGTTGATATCTAGTTTCTTGAGTTCTTTATATATTTTGGAAATCAGCCCTCTGTCAGATATCAGGTTGGTGAAGATCTTTTCCCATTCTGTAGGCTGCAATTTTTGTCCCATTGGTGGTGTCCTTTGCCTTACAGAAACTTATCAGTTTCATGAGGTCTCATTTATTAATTGTTGATCTTAGTGCCTGTGCTATTGGTGTTCTCATAATCATTTTGAAGTGTCTGTATATATATGTGTGGTTTAAGGGTCTTTTTTCTTTTCATAAAATGGGTTTGTTCATTTGTTACTGCATACTTTATTGAATATTTTATTATACTCTTATTAATTCAAAAATGTCATCTAGTANATTTTAATGTATGGAGGCCTGTGTCTGTATTTTCTNTCTACTTTTATTGATTTTCCTGTCTATTATTTATCTACACTTTACTCTTTCAACTGCATTTTTATATTATAACAGTGCAAACATGCCCAAGTACCTGTCTTTTTTCAGGACCCTCTCTGATGGAGATGTTGTTTTGTATGCTGTGAATATGTGTTGTTCTGATTGGTTGATAAATAAAGCTGTTTGTCCAATGGTGAGGCAGAATAAGATTAGACGGGACATTCTAACTAGGGGGAGAAGAAGAAGAAAGCAGACTGGGCAGACACCATCCCACCGTCCAGAGAGCAGCCTGTAATGGCACACAGGTAAAGCCACGGAACACGTGGAGACATAGATTTACAGATATGGGTTAATTTAAGATGTAAGAGCTAGTTAGCAAGAGGCTTGCCATAGACCATACGGTAATAAATAACATAAGCCTCTGTGTGTTTATTTGGGTCAGAGTGACTGTGGGATTGCAGGAGCCAGGCAAGACCGGACAAAACATTCTTCTACAAATGGTGCCCGATATGGGGTGCCAGATAATACTATAATTAATGAAGCAATTCCACATGATTTGTCTAGCAATCAAAAGAGGTTTATTTCTGGGGTAACTTAAAGAGTGAGTGAGTGGTCAGATACAGGATCTGGGAGAGAGGAGACACAATCCAGTGGAGAACTCAGGTTTGGCATCCAGTCCGGCATCCAGGACCACGAGTGATCCAGAAAAAAGAAGGAAAGGACAAGGATGTCGGCACCTTGAGTCTTAAGGGGCTCCCCNTGAGCTGCGCCCCAGGGGGAAGTTCAAGGCAGGTGTGGCAGTTACCTGTTGCTACTGTATGGGCAGTGCTTCAAGGTCAAAGCAGGAACAGCTATTCACTATACTTCTCCCTCTGTGTTACTTGTTTGTCTTCTATTGTGCTTTTCAAAGTTTATTATTTGGAAATTATAATTACATGCTGTGTAGGTGTTTTGGTCATTCAGTGGAGAATCACATATACAAAGGTGATCCCAGTGAGATCGTCATTGAATAAATTCCTATTGCTTGGTAACATCATTAATTCGATAGTGCCATAGTACATTCTTCACATCTGTGATGATGTGAAGCAAACTGTCATGTAAACAAACTGTCAGTTGTGTAATGATCTATCTCATCCAGTTATGTACAGCCCATGTCACTTGATACTAATAATAAGTGGCCACCACTAGTTTATNTATTTTGTACATATTTTATAGTTATTATTAGAGAGTAAACACTTTCTACTTACCCATAAACTTTCCTGGAAGACAGTTTACCATGTCAGTTCCGCAGGAGCCTCAGATACCTGTTTCTAGTATACCTTTATTGATCAGGATACCATGCCTAGTGATTGACCACCATCATGTAGCTTTGTGCAAGAGCACACTTTGATGTATACACAGTGAAGAAATTGCTGAAGGAGACATTTCTTAGAACTTATACCCTTCATCAAAGGACACATGGTTGTATCTGGAAGCAAAAAAAAAAATGACATCTTCAAGAAATGGACTCTTCTAGAATTCTGTGTGTCTTTTCATTTTATTCAAATCTTTAAAAAGTCTCTCAAGAAAGGGCTATTTGGCTGTGAAAAATTAATTTTATTATAGAATTAGCTTTGTGCTCCTAGTATTATATACTGTGTTTTGTTTTAAGGGGTATGTTAAGTCACTGGTACAATTTATAGAACTACATCTTTGGTATGAAATTTCTTCTTAAATTAATTCTCATTAATCAATAATTAACTTTTATTTTCCAGGAGAGGAGCTAGAAACCTGTTCTCTCCTGAACTGCTTCTTGCCTAGTCTTCGCACACAAAAAGTATAAACATTCTTCCAAACGGCCTGAAGGAAGCAAGAATTTCCCAGGCAAAGGGAGAGATGGCTGGCTGTGTTTTCTCCTCCCAGTCATCACGGCACAGCAGGTGGATTCATTCTTAGGGCTCTGCTACAGGGCAGCACCAGCTCCTGGGAGGCACCTGCTGAGTGGGCGTCTTGGTGCATCCTGAGCACCTGCAGAGACAGGTTGTACATCCCACAAAATGTGTCCTTAGGGTTCAGGGGCTCTGGTTCTCAAATCTAAAATAACCCACTGAGAGAAAACAGGATACACAAAACCTCATCTAAGTCTTAGGGCATGCTGTATTTCCAGTGCAGCCATGATGCATAAATGTGAGAATCTTGCTGTAAGTTCTATCAGCCCCATACTTAAGGTCCACAGGGCTTTGGGTTTGTAGGTGTCAATTTAGCCACTGAATCAGAAAATGCTGTTTTCTGAATAAGATCGTAGCCAGTTCTCCTATTTGAGGCTGAGTATTTGGTCAGCATTTAGTCTCAGCTCTTTGGCCACTCACGTGTTTCTAAATTAATCACCATCCCATGCAGTAGGAAACCATGAAGGCTAGGCACAGCACTGGGATGTCTTTATTTATTTTTATATAACAGAACATGTTTATCTTATTTTACAAGTATTATGTTTCAGTCCTAATTAAGAAGGACTTTCCTACTTCAGAAAAAAATTATGAAATTTGTTTTGCTATACTATCTTAAACATAAGTTTTTGATCCATTCAAAACTTGTCAGGGTAAAAGGAATATTTGTGGAGCCAACTTATCTTTACCCAGATGGCTTTCCAGTTGGCCTGATGATACATGTCAAATAATCCATGTTTTTCTCACTGGTTTGAGGTACAACTTTTAGTATATTTCAAGTTTCTTCATGTATTTGTTTTTATTATCAATATTTCTATTTTGCTTCCACTGTCAGCTGGTGTATTTATAGACAGTCCCACCATGCTTTGTTATCATAATCTTACTATTTGGTTGGGTTAGTCTTCTCTTGTTTCATGGCTCATTTTTCTCCCCGGAAGTTGGCTTACAAGTCTTTTGTAAAGTTTTACTTTTTTAACCTTTATTTTTATTTCATATGCATGGATGTATTGCTTGCATGTAGGCCTATGCATGATGTGCAGATAGTGCTCACAGAGGCCAGAGAGTGTGATGGAGCCTGGATTGTTTCAGACTGTTGTAAGCCACCATGTGAGTGCCAGGAATCAAACCCAGGTCCTCTGGAAAAGCAACCAGTGCTCCTAATTGCTGAGCCATTTCTTAATATGAATGCACATATTTCGCTAATAAATAACACGGTTCATACTTTTATGAGACCTTCTGGTCCCTGCAGACACAAGTCACAAACACGGCTTGTGGATATACATGCAGGCAAAATAGTCACACACATTATTTAAGAAAATGACAGGTAAACCATAGGATGAAGCTGAGTAGTCACTTGGAAAATCAGCTTCAGGGGGTCACAGTTCACAGCCAGCAGCAGTCAGTGGACATGCAAGTGAGTCAGTCTTCAAGTGGCTGTAGCCACCAGCTGTCAAGTCACTCTATCAGAGATCAGTGGCCCATAGACAAGTGCAGTCTACTCAATCCTGTGTGTTTGCTAGCCAAGTAAATACAATTTGAACTTAGTTGTAGAGGTGGCTTTTAATTGTTGTTGTTGTGCTGTTAGCAGTAAGGAATAACTGGTCCAGGTTTGTGTTTGTGTGTGTAAAGTCATAAATCAGAAAATCATCATCATGACTCTTCACATTTTAGTTTACAGGCTCTTACATTTCCTCTAACTGTATTAACTGGTAAGAAGCCATACTCAAGTGTTTCCTTCAAAATCCAGGAAGACACACAAATCCAAATGCCTCTTTCCTAGTGATAATGCCGGTACAAAGAAACCATTTCATTTCACTTTAGAAGGTCTATTCTAAGATACATCATTCAATGACTAGAGGCCTAGATAGTTCATAAACATGAATGGTCTGATTATTTTCTTTAATTTTGAAGGGGCAATTTATCTATTATCCATTTGCATGCACGTGGTACTCGCTGTATCCTACAAGGAGTATGACATCATCAGTGTAATGGAAGCTTGATGCCCCATGGAGGGTTAAACTATCAAGGTCACTGGTATTGAGACACAATTGTAATCACCTTTAAAATACTGTTGGCATTACATAACAAAAAAAATTTTAATAGCTTCATACCACATACCAGGGTTTGTATTGGGTTACTCTGGCAAAACTAATCTTCTAGAATAATTCCCGTTAAGTAGAGTCATCATCTAAATAAGTTTATAATGTCTTCTTTCTTTTCTTTTTCTTCTTTCCTCCTC
>LZPO01027698.1:0-10973 GCA_001675575.1 Neotoma lepida | reverse complement strand
TGGGGATTTAGAATATTTACTTGAATGTGAGCATTTCTTACTGAACATATGCATTCTTTTTACCTTGCTGTTGATCTAAACTATATCCCCTGACAATGGAGCCCACTTGATTTGTTTCTTGCCATGAAATCCACCAGAAGTGATGAAACACGAAGGGTACCTAGGTGAATTGCCAGAAGCCTCCTTAAGGTTCTCAAATCATCATGAATGTTTGATAAACTGAAAGACTTGTCTTGACTTANCCCTGTCTTGTTTTCAACTGAACAGCATCACAAACCACATAACAAATGCAGGTACTGAATGTCTAAGAATGTGGAGGACTTTGGCCTTTTCAGTCAAATCACTTCCCCCCCAATAATAATAAACTAAATAAACAAAAATAACAAAAAGAAGCAATTTTAAACAATTTATTCCTCATATTTAGGTATAATTAATATTGTAACCATATGTTGACACAATCTTCTGATAAAATATCTTCCATTTGGACATGATTAATTTGGACAATAATTTTCTTATATTGTAGGTTCATGCTTCCTGTATGCATGTAATGTGTGTGAGTGTGTAAGCATTTGCGTGTGGAGGCCAGAGGAAAACCCCAGATATCCTTCTTCAAGCCCTGTAAATGTTCGAGTGATTTGCTCTTTTCTTTGTTTTGGGAATTTTGCTTGTTTGTCTCTTTGTTTGATATGTGATCTCTCACAGGCCTGGTACTTACAAAATAGGCTAAGCTGTCTATCTAGCAGCCCTGGAAACCCCCTTTCTTTGCTTTCTAAGTCCTAGGATTACAGATGGTTGCCATAATAGCACCACGCACATTTGTTGGTTAGAGTGATGGAATGCAGATTATTGTGCTTGTCTTACAAGCATGTGACTTACTGGACCATATCTCCAGTCCATTTGCCAAGAAATTATAGTTATTTGTTNGTTAGTCCATTGATACCATTACTTTGATATTATTTCTTAAATCCCACATTTTCAACAATATTTTATATTTTTGCTGTAAATGAAGTCACAATTTTATTAAGGGATTGACCAGTCTTTTTCAACAAATATGTGTAGATTTGTAGGTCATTCTTTATTCTGTGTTTCCAAAGAGTAATTTCTATGTTATAATATAAATATGAGGATGAGATTTGCAATAACACCATTGGATGCTGGACTGACCTNATTTGTGTCACTTATATAAGAACAAGATGAACAACAAGAGCAACAAAACAGAAAATGTTGAAGCTTAGACTAATAAACATAAATATGTCTGTTTCAACTTAGAATATGTACTTAAAGTCATTCAGTTTCTAGTTGGTAAAAATTATAACTCTAATTCTTGCTGATCTCTCACACTGTGTGCATCTTCTTTGTCATGCCTCTTTGTCTTCATTGTTTCAACTAAGAAATCACTGCAGCTTTCTGATTCAGTGTAAAACAATAGTAATGCAAACTTATACCTGCAAGATATTTTCAATTGCCATGTTGGAGAAGATCAGAAAGGGAAAGAGGAATGTATGTAGCCTTAATGTATGCTCTAGCCAGTTGTCTTTGTATGGAACTGAAGACAAACTTATGTCACAGAAAATGAAGGGAAGGATAAAGGAGAATAAGAAAACAAACAAAGATTCCACTTAATCTAACCTTAGCTCTTCAACACAGTATGGATATTATCACATGATCACACTTAATATAAAATAGAGGATATTGTATGTGTTTCATTTTTTGTGACACTTTCAAAGTTTCTGTCAGAGATTATAAACAATCCTAGCACATCAGCCTCTTGATATAACAAAGTGCTCCCTCTCACTCTCTTCACATTCTGCTGTTGAGCATTGTTTCTATCAGATACTGGATTCCAAACCAGTTTCATGATGACTGCAACAAGGTAGCATATGTCTAAACCATGAGCAACAGATTTAAAATTCAAGAAGTAATCCACAATCCATTCTTCTGTAGACAATTTGCATTAAGAATGTTTTTCTTACTAGAGTAACACAGACATTAGAACATTCTTTGTAGAGGTCTAATTTAACAAATATCTTATTTTCCTTAAAAATATAAATGAATTATGTGCATGTCTTCATTTTGTGTCTTTGGATTGGACTTAAAATATATTCTGTGGAGCCAGATGCAGGTGTCAATGGAACAACTTCTTCACGATGTGTTCATCAGCTGTCCACACATACCATCACACGTTATGGACATATAATTTCAAGTCTCTTTCATCACTATTCACCTTGTCAGTTCAGTGCTGCCCAGGTGATACAATATTGAATCTATTGCCATTTCCTTAATTCTGAATAAGGTTAGAACTCTCTGACGCTTGACATGTTTGAACTCCCCTTCTTCCAAAATTTCTCAATATTCTTGATAATTTTGACCCTGACATTTCCCTTCCTCCTATTTTGTTTGGTGTGACTAGTGTGCTCTTTAGAATTTGACTTATTGCATGCATTGTAGACCCGATTTTTATTATCCTTCATCGTATTTCCATGCTATATTCTTGCTTTGGGGCAATTTTGAAACCAATTACAAGCTGTGGCAACATTGGAGCCTTTGACCCAGAGGAAGTTAAGATGAAGCTAATTTGAACACAGGGGACAATTAATTTAAACATTGGGATCAAAGCCCACTAACCTCTACAAGTAACTGAAGTAAGAAGGATAATGTCAGCATTCAGATATTTTTGTTCCCTCCAAAATTCCCTTTGAAACTTAATCTCCAGTGTAATAGTATTGGCAGAAGTTCTCTTTGGAAGTGGATGAGTCATGAGGATCTGTTTTCACGAGTTAGATCAGACATTCACTTGGATTTTCCTAAGTGTCAGCATCTTACGTAGCACAGAATGGTCTCAGACTTGCTATGCAGACAAAGAAGAACTTGAACTTCTGATCCTCCTGCCTCTTCATTGCCAAAGCTAAGAGAACAGGTATGTGCCATCCTGGCTAATTTACATATCTTTCTAGAAGACCTGGCTGGAGAAAGATTGACTATCTTTTGAAGTTTTACTCTATTTTTCCACGTAAAGCCACAGAGAGCCATCCCTCTGGAGAGTTCACAGTGTGGCATTATCTGACCAGTGAAGAGCAGGCTATTATTGAAGAGCTGTGTTTGTGGTCCCTTTTCAGAAAGTATTTATCGATTATTTTGCTCCTCTAAACAGTTCAGGTCATAGTGAGCATGAGCATATTCATGCCCTGCCTAAACTATATTAATGCTTTTACTAACTGTGATAAAGGGTATAGCTTTCTGCTTAAGGTAAATAGATCAAATTTTAATATATTTGATAAATAATTTGTTAGAAAGTAATAGAAAAATACTTTTTTCTGGTTTCAAAACATCATAAATTCCATAATTGTACATAGATTAATCTATTAAGTCATTAAGAAAATACAAAATTATTTTTTGTATTATCAAGTGAGACAATGAAATCTAGAAAAAATAACCCAGCATTGTACAGTGGCTCCTGACAAACTTATTGTTAATTTTACTGCTTCTCTTTGTTAATGATATGAAAAGAAGACATAATATTAATAGAACAATGGCAAATTTCTTAGAATTACATAGAAAGACTTCATAGATATGACACATTGATCGTACAGTTTGAATTGTCCCATCAACCCCCACACCCAGTCTTCCTTATTGCCCAGCCCCAGTGGGCTTCTGGTTAGCTTGGAATTCTTTATTCTCCATGTCTTGGTATGTTACTATACAAAGTTCTTGCTAATTTTCAATTCTCTTCTTTCTTTTCATAAAGATACGTTCTCAAAACCCAGGTCAACATTCTTCCACATGGAGCCTCACAAATTACCTGAGGCACAGTTAATTGTTCTCACTTTTAGGCTCAAAAGACACATTATTCACTATTCTGAGACAGTAATTATCACATTGAATTTTATTTATTCAGTAATGTTTGTCTTTCACTCCTTGAGTTACAGAGAGTAGAGATCTTTTAAAGGTAGCCTTTCATAAACTTTAGTTCTAGAGAGCAAAATATAATGCACAGTTGCTGAATAGATTAATCAGAGTTTTATGCTAATTTGTGGCTTTGTGAATTACACTAATAGCATCCCAGGGTGCCCTCCAAATAATCTATGTTTATTTAAAGAGCAAAGCAGCAGTTCACTCTAGTAGATTGGAAACCCTGATGACCTAAGGAATAATTGGAAATTCACTGGAATGCAGCCCTCTGTGCTTACCTGTGTATAGTTCATCAACATGAAGGAACCTCGCATGTAAGGATAATGCAGACTTTAATATAGAATATTCTAGAACTAGAGTATCACATGAAATAAAAATATTCTCAATTAAATCAGCAAAAGTAGAGGAATTAAGAATCCAAAGTGAGATATTTAAATATTTGAGGGGATTATAAAAAAATGCTTTAAATTAGGTTTGTGAACTAACTCCATGACCATTTACAGTACATGATATGAATTGAANCAAGCTTCTTACCACATATGATGACAGTAGTAGTTTGTTGTTGCTTTTGTTTGCTTGTTTGTTTGTTTCTGGGACATTCTATCTTTCATATATTAATAAAGTTTTAGATATGCTGAAATGAAAACTATTAGCATAGGATTAAAAACCATAACTCCTAAAGTAAAAAGGGGTCTAAAAGAAAATTGTGCATTTGATATTCAACATTGATGATCAAAACATCAGTAGAAGTAGCTTTCTCAATGAAAACTTATTCAAAATTTCAATGCATATATTGTGAAATGGTTATTCTGTTACATAGAAGAGGATTAAGTAAATTTTATGAGATTAGTATATTAGTGTATAAGATACCCAATCTTTGGTCTTATAATGAGTTCATTAGAATCATAAATTATTTCTGAAGTGAGTAGGCAGCATATACAGTTATACTATATGCAATAGGAACTATAGACACATATATCTAATTTTGTATGAATGATGAAAAATAAATAACATATAAAACTATGCTATTTATATTAGGGGAACACAATGTATATGTATGTGCTTATATATAATTATAAATGCTAATATAACATGGTAGTACAAATGTGTACAAAACTGATATAAACAGAGAGTCTTTATTAGGAGAATTAACATTATAAAAACAAGTGGAGTAGGAACCTGACAATACTGAGAGAGTCATTAGACTGTACTGTGAGATGTATGAGCCCAAGGAAAGCCAGGAAGAGGCAGAGTAGATGAATTTCAATCTGCCTTGCAGCTTAAGGAAAAGTTCCATAGGAATATTTGGAGTCTCTAAGTCAAGCCAAACATCAGAAAAGAGGCTCTTCCAATAATCAGATGTAACCCTAGTAACGCTGCTACATTTACTCATCTCCTGAGAAGAGCTGGTAAGATTCAGCGGAGTTGGAAAAAAATCTAGAAATTGTCTCAAACTGGTGTCTGGTTCTCAATCAATTGTGCGCCTCATGGTTGGAGCTGATGACCTGGGCATGCAGAGCACAGTGCCTTTACATTTTTCCCCCCTCAAGATAAAAATGTATGCATCTGAGCAACAGGAAAACTAGCATTTCGATGTTCTATTTTCTGCTCCTAGGATTGTTTCCTTGGAGAGATGTATTTGGTTGTCTATAAAAGATAGAAATGGAAAATTTCCAGCATATCCTTAAACTGTAAAATAGACAACTAGTTTGCTCACTCCTATTGATGATTAATGTCAAAATCTGATTCTACATTGAAAAATTTACATGGTAGTCTTCTTTCTGGTCTACTGACATACTTGATAAAGGACTTAAAAAGAAAGAAAGGCTGATCAGAGAGCCTTCCTCCTAAAGCAGACAGGAACAAATACAGAGTCCCACAAAAAGACATGCAGAGAGTGAGAGACCTCAGAACAGTAAACCCTAAATGGGATGTGTCCATCAAATCCCTCCCCTCAGGCCTCAGGGAACCCCAAGCAAGAGAAAGTAGAAAGAGTGTAAGAGACAGGGTCATGGAGGGAAACAAGAATACAAGACCCTCTAAATCAGTATGAGTAAAGCTCATATGAACTCACAGAGACTGAAGCAGCAAGAACAGGGCCTGTACAAATCCTCTGTATAAATATAATGGCTTCCAATTTAATGGTTTCATGTAGTTCCTGAGTGTGTGAATGAGTGGGTGCCTGATTCGCATGTCTTCTCTTGGGCTCTTTTCCTTCTATTTGTTTTTCTTGTTTAACTCCAATGTGATTTTTTTTGTTTTACCTTATTATATATCATTTTGTGATTTTATTATTATACCTTAGCATGCTCTTTTTTTAATAACGACAGACAGAGAGGAAGTAAGTCCATATGGGAGGGTATTTGGGAGGAACTGGTAGGTGTCGAGGGAAGGGAAACTGTAATCAGGTTATAGTATGTGAGAAAAAAAATACGTTTTCAATAAAACATAAAAGTAAATAAATAAATAAAAGAAAAAAAAGAAAGGCTGGTTTGGGCTCATAGTATTGGGAGTTGGGACCCACGGTTATTGGAATCTATTGTTCTAGAATTGTGATGGCACAGCATGGCTGATGGGGGACCATTAACCCCATGGTGGCTGAGAAGGAGAAGAGAAGACCAAAAGGGAGGAACTCTAATTCCAATGGGCTCTTCCTATGCACACTCCAGGAACCTGACTTTATAACAGTAGGTTTCATATCTTTAGTGTTATATCACCTCTCTGTATCAACACAGGCTGTTGACCACTAATTCCATGGACAATTTCATTCCTTCTTATATTTGTGTATGTGTAGATTTATTGTATAATTACAAAGCCTAGGAATTACAAATGAAATAAAACATATATTTATCCTTCTGAGACTGGCTTAATTTACTTAAGACGATAATCACTCACTACATCCATTTTACTACAAACAACATAATTTCATTCTTCTTTATGCTTGAAAAAACAATCATGTATACATAACACAGTTTTTATCCATTAACTGATTTTTGAATACAAATTTTGGATATATAACCTAGCTATTGTGAACAGTGAGTCAAGTAACTTTGACGTGCAAGGATCTCTGCTTTGTTAACTTGTGATGACAGCTCTGCACAGAAGAGACGATGTCAATGATGGTGTGACAAAAGAGGTACCACGGAATAACTGGTAGACTTAAAAGTGCTTGGCATTTATAGGATCACATACTTCTATTTGTTTTCCATTACTGAAATGTTTTCACAAGTCTACGTCCACTATTATTATTTGATATTTGAGAGAGAGAGAGAGAGAGAGAGAGAGAGAGAGAGAGAGAGAGCACAGACATAGCTAGCTATGCAATGCATAAAAACACATACAGGATATCAAAGGATGATAAAAGATTTGTGAATATTTATATTTTTTATGATATCTCCTGAGGAATGAATTCATACTTCATAAACAATTTTAAAATATATAGTCCTCATTCTGAAAAATTCTTCCCCTCCCACCAGGAATGCAGTTACATATTCTACTTTGACTAAAGGCTTATCCTAAAACCAATAAATATTTATCAGATTTCTGAGAGATTCCTAAGTCTAAAATAGCTGAGTTACATGAGTTTTGTTTGGGTTGAACACTTTGAGTCAGAAGTATGTTTTCAGAATATTGGAAAGAGAAGCAAAAATAATCCAGAAGTTGTAGGTGTTGTTAGAAATATTTATTTTGATAAAAGAGACTTAAAAAACCCTCTAATTTAGGATATTTTTATTTAAACTTTAGTGACTAACAAAGGACCAATTTTCACCATCTGTTTCAGATACACTAAAATGTAGATTTTCTTTCCATTTTTTTTCTCTTTAAATAGGCACTCTATTTGGCACCTTTTACTTAACTGCATGTCTTTGAGTGAAAAATGTAGTTTGTCTGACTTCCTGTCAAACCAATATTTATTCACAAATATCTGTTTTGTTGCTTTCTCGCATGAAGTCATGTAGCACATTCTCCTGTGAAGAGCTGGCTCCCAGGCAACGTGAGGAGCCAGCTGGAACTCTGACAGTTTGGGGTATGCCAGGAGCTTTCATGATGGACAATTTGTTGCTCGCCTTTAGATTTCCTTTTATGTTGAAGGGTGTTACTAGTGCATTAATCCTGAAAAGACAGGGTATTTCCTCTTACAGTCTACATGCACATATTTTGAGTGCTTAGTTAATGGTGACAATACCATTTCTTCGTAGCTGTTATCTTGGTGACCAAATCCAGAGACAAACTGAAAACTTACCTCTATCCATTTGTAAGATCCAGTGTTTTGAGAAGAGGTGGCTGGAGGGTCCTCTACACAGCACATTTGGAGGAGAGAATGTTATGCCAGGGTCTTTTACTCAAAAGTATATTATGTGGGGAGTTGTTGCTGAACAATTACGGTGTGTTTGTCTCTGTTCATGCTTCAGGATTCTATGTATTAGAGCATCAGAACTATTTGTCCTGACTCGGCTTTTGGACGACTTGATAATTTCTAAACATATCACAAAGTTATTTTTCTGAGATTGATAAAATTCTTAATATGAAACTCAACATTTTAAGAATCAATAACTGCAGCCGACTTTTGCAGACCTCCAGCCACCAAATCCTGACATGGAGACTTGTTATTAGTTATGAATGCTTGGCCTTATCTTATGCTTGTCCCACTAGCTCTTATAGCTTAATTTAACCTGTTTCTCTTCATCTACATTTTCCTTGGGGCTTTTTACTTTTCTTTCATTCTGTATGCCCTTCTTTTCCTGTGTCTTCTATGTCTGTCTGTCTNGCAGCTGCCTGGCTGGCAGGCCCCAGAGTCTCCTTTTCTTTCTCCCTGTTCCCTTCTTCTCTCAAGCCTAGATTCCTCCTATTTATTCTCTCTGCCTGCCAGCCCTGCCTATCCCCTTACTGCCTACCTATTGGCCTTTCAGTTTTTTATTAGACTAATCAGGTGCCTTAGTCATACAAGGTAAAACAGCAACACATAGTTACACAATTAAACACATGCAGCATAAACAAATGTAACACTTCTGTACATAATTAATGAAATATTCCACAAGTAACATTCACAACTAGAGAAGATTTCTGTTTATATTGTTATCTTTACAGCCAATGTTCAGACTATATTGCAATGGGAAAACAAAGTAATTTGGCTTTGATTATATAAACAAGTCACCGTCTGAAAAGTCACTGTGTAAAAGAGGATTAAAATTGTAACCATTCAGAAGATTAATTCTGTTTACTGGCAAGTAAATCAAAACAAAACAAACACACAAAACAATACCCCTAATTAAGAGCAAAATAAAAATAAAAATAATTCAATTTATGTGTATAGCCTAAGAATTTAATGTAAAATAAATTACTGAACACAGAACTGGGTGTTTTTAAAAATAGTGTGATAGTGAGAAGAGGGATGGAAAGAAAAAAAAAGTAGTAAAACAACACTCACCTTGGTTAAAACATAATCATCAGTTATAATTCTCTAATACAAATTTAGCTAAGAACATGCAAAATTAAAGAATAATAGAATTTTTCCCTAACTGAAAATTTTAGCCAAATAAGCTGCCAAAATAAGAATTTTAACTTATTTGTTCATATGCTAAGCAACAGACTGATACGTTTATCTTCCATGCATATCTTCTTTTGCACAGNGCACAGAATCCATTTTAAAATATTATAATATTTCCACAGATTCTTAGGTGATTATGGAGACTGAAAATGATGTTTCAGAGTTTGGTACCCACATGTCAGTTTATCCTATGCTTGCTTGAGATTAGGCAGTTCAGGACTGACAGCATGTTTCAGGCTATTCTTCAGAGGAGGAGGCAAACAATAGTGTCCTTATGGATCAGCAGATAATAGCACTTTCCGCAATAGTCAGGTCCAAAATTCAGATGCCATCACTCCCAAAGAAATTCTCCTGTCACCAAAACACCTGTAACTCCAGATCCAAAGACTCCAATGTCCTATTCTGTCCTCAGCACATGCTTCTGCATGTGCATCTGTTCACACATAAACATACAATCATGTGAACACACACCTATACATGCTATGTTGAAGAAATTAAGTAATTAGAAAATTTATCTTATGCCTAATGATAATTTATTCTTTCTTCAGAAATTATAAAGTATGGGACTGGTTATCTTGAATATATATTTAATCTCTATGTGTAGCACAGTAATTATTTTACAGAGACAGGCAGATGATGTAAAATAAAGAGATAGAAATTACATTTTTTTTGTCTTCCATTTTGGTGGCTTCAAGCATCACCTTCTTTCACTCTATCTTACATTTACACATTTATATTTCCTGATGTAGGCCCTTGAGACTGCCTCTTATACTTAAAAGTTAATGCTACAATTCTGCCAATATTATTCAAACTGGAAACAAATATTTCACTTATTACAATTTTTCTTATCCATATATGGAGAAAAGTGAGAGTCATTCTAAATATTTATGGTATTAATTAAAAATAATTCTACTTTCAAACTATTATTTGGTAAGAGACATAGTTTTTATACTTTTAAAATACACTTGATTTATCTTTAATCATGAGTGTATATGTATGTCTCTGTGTGGATCAGCAGATATCCACAGGAACAAGAAAAGGCCTTTGGATCCGTTGGAGCAGGAGTTACAGGTGGTGTTGAGCCTCCTGAGGTAGGTACTGGAAACTGAACTCTGGACTTCTGGGAAAGTAATGCCTACTTTTGAATACTGAGTCACTCCTCCAACTGAGTTTCTGTATTTTTATAAAAGATGCGGTTTTGTGTTTGGATTTAAAATGTTGATTCTGTTTTTGTTGTCATTACTGTGGATCCCGAGGAAGGGCAATCACACTCTCAAGTTTAGGAAGGTTTCTGCCAACCTTTCTATACTGCTAGGCATTGTTGTGGCCAGGCAGATCTTCTTTTGTGGAATTGTTCTTCTCCTGTGAAATCTTCTCAATTTATCTCTAACCAGGATGGCTAAATTATATGTTAGATATCATATATTAGTCTAGCAATGTGGATTTAGCCGAAAGTTAAACATTTAAAAGATTTTCACTTGGGGCCATAATTTGCACAAATTTGATGTTATATTCT
>LZPO01027697.1:74976-94485 GCA_001675575.1 Neotoma lepida | reverse complement strand
TCTGTTTCCTCCTACTACTCCAGGAGGTCTCACATCCTTCATTCTGTACAAAGAAGAAGCCAAACACAAACTAGAGCCGGAAAGCCTCCAGTGTTAACCGCTGAAATGAGAGTCGTGGTACCTGAGGAGAACAACGCTTTCTGAATCCCAACAGCATGNATTTCATGATCATGAGTTTAAACATAAAAGAAGAAGACAAAGTTTATACACAAACAACCCAGCATGTACTCACTACTTCTGGGAGGAAGAAAGACGTAAAGCTCATTTAGCTTAGCCACACAAGAAGATGAAGGAGTTTTCTCAGGGTTGTGGAAAAGAACATCAAAGTGTAGAAGAAAGCAAAAGCATTTATGAGGGGTCTGGCTCTCACTTTGTTTCCTCCTTTAGCAGAGTCCAGGTGAGGAAACCAACTAGCAATCAAAGGTGGGCATAGCCTTCTTTCTCTGGTTTTAAGTAAAGATACTGAAAGACTTGGGGAAAATCTACATCCATCCTGACCAGCAAGCTGTAGGAGATACATCCAGAAAGCAAGCCCAAGGAAAGCTCCTCACTAAGGAGAATGAGAAGTCATTACTATGAATCCTGAAAGGATATGTGAAACCATAGCCAGAGGACATTNAAGAATCTGACCTCTGAACCTANGGAGTTGTGGGGGCGGGTCCCAGAGTAGTCAACCATGCTGGCTAATTCTATGTCAACCTGACNCAGGCTATCGTCATCTGAGAGAAGGGAACCCCAACGGAGGAAGTCCTCCATAAGATTGGGGCTATAGGCATTCTCTTAATTAGTGATTGATGTGGGATGGTCCAGCCCATTGTGAGTGGTGCCAACCCTGGCCTGGTGATCCTGGGTTCTGTTAAAAAAAAAACAGACTGAGCAAGTCACGAGGAGCAAGCCAGTAAGCAGCACTCCTCCATGGCCTCTGTATCAGCTCCTACCTCTAGGTTCCTGCCTGGTTTGAGTTCCTGTCCCAACTTCCTTCAGTGACAGACGACAGTGTGAAAGTATAAGCCAAATAAACACTTTCCNCCCCAGCTTTCTTTTGGTATAGTGTTTCATCACAGTAATAGCAACCCTAAATAAGACAGTAGCTTACACGGGGTGAATAACGAGGTTACTTGGGAGGACTGTGGCCGTTTCTGGACATGCATCAAGCCACAAGGCCTGAGGCCTGGAGGAATAAGTTCAGAAATCTCCAGAGATGAGCAGAAGATAACCCAGGACCCAGTGTCATCTTGCCCTGACCTAAAATGCTAGTTAAATTACCTGCATTATAAAATTTGTGTCACTTCCTACACAGAAGGGAGGGAAATACTGAGGAAGAATCTAGACTGATTGAGATGATGGCCATTATCCATTGACTTGTGAGCCCTCAATGTCTGAGTCATCCTTGACTCAACACATTACTTTTGTCACTACCACATAAAGGGGGAATTTGAAATCAGGCTCCATTATAAAGAGGTGGAGAAAGTTTCATTGTTGCATACCTGTGCAGTGTAAGTGAAAGGTNCGTGCTCACAACTGACATCCCTACTGTTGAAAGTCATTCGCCTGTCCACACCCTCAAGCGAGTTTATTGGTCTCATTCAGCCTTTTTTCTTCTTAAAGGGCTCCCTTCAATCATATTTGCTTCTCTCCTCATTTAACCTTAGAAATTCCAAACTCTATGTTGTGCAAAACAAATTAGTCATCTTCAGCTCCTCCCCCGGCTACAGGCAAACCCATTACACCTTCAGTGGTATGGCACATACGTCCACTCAACAGAAGCCTTTCTTAGAAGCCTTAAGGGTTATGAGAAGTGTGTTGATTGATCTTCATGGTCAAATTTTGTGATTCAGAATCACTCTGCAAACACTTCTGGATGGGCTGAGTGTGTACACCACATTTTCACAATCCTTACAGAGACCAGACGAGGGCGTGGGGATCCTCAGGAACTGGAATTACAGGCTATCGTGACCTGCCATGTTAATGCTAGGAACTGAGCCATCAGTGCTCTTAACGGCTGAGCCATCTCTCCAGCCCCTCCGGTAAGGTTTCACCAAGTAGGGAAGANCATCCTCATGTGGGTGGCACCATCCCATGGACTGGGACTAAATGAAAAGGAGAAAGCAAGCTGAACAATAGCATTAATTTCTCTACTTCCTGACCATGGACCCAATACCTTATATGCCTGCTTCCATCCCTTGCCTGCAGTGAAAGACTGCACCCTACCCCNCCACCACCACCACCAACAGTGAGATAAAATCAACCCATCCTTCCTTAAGCTCCATTGTCAGGTCATTTGGCACAGTAGTGAGAAAGAGTAACTAATGCAAACAGTGTCTTTCTCCCCTAAGACTGTGAAGCAGTAATGTGCTAGTTGTCTTATTTATATCCACTGTCTTAGTTAGGGGTTCCTTTGCTGTGAAGAGACATTATGACCANCAAGAACAGCAGCAGCAGTGGGGTGGAGCCAGCTGGAGCCTAGAAGACAAACTGTGTGTGCTGGAGAGGGCAGAACTAGAGAAGTGACCCAAGTCCTTTGGAAGAGTCCAGAAGATCATGAGTGGATCCCAGACATTGGATACTGAGTTATTTACAGCTGGGGTTTGGTTTTGTTTTGGTTTTATTGTGACTCCACCCTGGTTCTTCCCTCTGGAAGAAAGTATTTAATTTTTATTTTTGTAGGAGTCCACGACTGAAAGACTTTGAACTTTTAAAAGATGTTTTAGATTTTTAAAGAGATGGAATATTTTAAAGAGACAACATTGAATGTGTTTGAATTTGTAAGGATAGAGGGACTTTTAAAGTTGTTTATGTTCTATATTGTGATATTAATATTAGCATTCCATCTTGGGGACAAATGAGAAAGGAAATGTTCTAATCGAAAAGTGATGTGTTTGTGTGTCATAGTGACAAGGGGCCAGTTGTACTGGCTACTTTTATGTCTACTTCACGCAAACTAGAGCCATCTGAGAGTAGGGAGCCTCAATTGAGAAAATGCCTCCATAAGATCCAGCTACAAGGCATTTTCTTAACTAGTGATCAATGGGGGAGGGCCCATCCATTGTGGGTGGTGCCATTCCTAGGCTGGTGGTCCTGAGTTCTGTGAGAGAGCAGGCTAAGCAAGTCATAAGAATCAAAAATCAAGCTAGTAAGTGGTACCCCTCCATGGCTCCTGCCTCTGAGATCCTGCCCTGTTTGAGTTCCTGCTCTCATGCTTTTGAAGATAAACTGTTATATGGAACTGTGAGTGAAATAAACCCCTTCCTCTCCAAGTTGCTTTGGTAATGGTATTTCATCACAATAATAGTAACCCTAACTAAAACACTGACCTTATGATAACTCAGATAAAAATCAGTAGAAATTTAGAAAGAAAATTGAATGAAACATATATAGTAAGTCTAAGAAACTCAGCTCCTTATATCCTTATTTCCAAATTCTTCACGTTAGGCACTGTATCACGATTATTCTAAGCCTTTGCTTCTGTGTTCTTAACAACTTTGCAGACTGCTTCTTGACCCTTTCCTTTCATCTGTAGGTTTGAATTTGTTCCAGTCTGCTTAAGCCAGTTCACTGGTTAATGAAACAACTGATGGCTGATTGGCTCTGTCTCCACAGTCAGTGGTAATTAGCTGCCTTCTTCTTTGGCAACCTGCTCAGTATACTCAACTTCTCATTGCTTCCTAAAGCCCGGGGGAACCTTTTATTTGCTCTTTGGTAACAATAGTCATTCCCTGCCCAACTTTTGATTTCATTTCACGACTAAATTTTGATNGTGAACAGTTCCTGCATATCTCTTTGGGAGCTGTAGNNATGTGTGACGTTACCGTTCAATCAGTTTAGATCCACCTGTCANGTGGATACCGTGGTCTCCCAAAGCGCTGGGCCCACAATCTCCTTTGAGGAGACACCTCTAGAAGGGATTTGATTAATGTTATTTCCCAACCAATGTTCTCACAAAAGCAGGGGATAGAGTTATATAAATAGGTGGAATCACAGAAGTCTTGCTCCCAGAACAAAGTATTATTTCAACATGCCTACCACTCATAAAAAATAGACATTTCCAATGTGTTCTTGTTACTAAAAAGACACTACTTTTAACCTTCANAAGCTAATTCTTGTTTCAAATTATATAATTTTTAAAGCATTTCATTAAAAATTTGAGCAATTCTAAAAAGTAATAGCCTTAAAAACAATCTTTTATGAGCAACTAAATTGTACTACAACCACTGAGCATTAAGGTATATTAAATAAATTTTAATCCAATTTGATAAACTTCTCTATTTGAAAAAAATATTTTCTAATCTCACAGGAATATAGGTTGGTTTAAGAACAAGCTGTAAGAGTTGGAGAAGTGACTCAGCAGCTAAGAGTACTTATTCTTGGTGAGGATCTCTATTCAGTTCCCAACATCCACATGGTGGCTCATAACCATCCATAACTCCAGTTCCCAAGGATCCAAAGGGCTCTGGCTGGCATCGGCAGGCACCTGCACACCTGCACACAAACATAAATAAAATTCTTTTTTTTGTTGTTTCTGTTTTTCAAGACAGGGTTTCTCTGTGTAGCTTTGCACCTTTCCTGGAACTCACTCGGTAGCCCAGGCTGGCCTCGAACTCACAGAGATCCGCCTGCCTCTGCCTCCCGAGTGCTGGGATTAAAGGCGTGCACCATCACCACCCGGCATAAATCTATTTTTAAACAAATAAAAAGAATAAACATATAGGTGCAATTCATTATAGTATTAGACTAAAACAAAAAGAAACCTGTATTGTCATCTTAAGAGATATAGAAAAGTCACCTCACAAAATAGAAGATCCAGTCCCAATTTAAAAAAAAAATGATTCAACAGCTTAGGAAGAGAGAACTTCCTCTACCTGATAAAGTCTACAAAGATGTAAGCAAAACACTCATACACATAAAATAGATAATTCTAAAAATAAATTTTAAAAGTATTTGTCAATTGAGTTGTGGAAGANTAAAGGCCAACATAAAATTTGTAATTGTAAGCAATAGCACTATATATTCTGAAATAGTTTATAAATATTTTATTTTTCTATGAAGAAAGACTATAGACATCATCAGAATTATGAGGGAGGAAATACCCATTCCTCCCCAATTAGGAGAAGTAACTTAACCAAGNTGTACAGCTGAATTCAGAATCAAGCTGTCCAACTCAAGTTCTCATGCCCTGTCCTTCCACTGGCCTGTTGAGAAGGTCATTGTGCTGTTGCTGATGCTGANGTATTGGCATCCCATAATTCACTGGACTTCTTCAGCCAAGCATTCATGTCTTGTTAGACTCTGTGAGTCTTGACTTCACAGAGATATGTGTATCTTTTATGTCAGTGTGATGACAACGTTTATAGTGATTTANGTCATAGCGTTAGCTGACGTCAGTAATAAATTACAACATAGGGGGAAAGCTGCCAACTAAACAAAAATAATCCAAATATCATGACTTTTAAAAACATATGACTAGTTCAATATCTTCTCCTCCTTTTCTTTCTCCTTCACTCTTCCTTTACTCCAAATAAAAATCTTCGAATGATTAACTTACAGATATAATTGATTCATGCATAAAGTTTGAAGATTTTAAAATCTCAAGGACTTAGAATTTGCTGGCAGCCTCTAAGAGAAACGTAGGGAAAGATCCAGGGTCTATGTGAGTTCATTTCACATGGCAGCTGCCTGGTAAATGTTTGTTGAATTAACCAATTATTCAAATCAACAAATATTTGCTGAACTNAACTCTGTGGAGGCCACAGGAAGAAAAGGTCTTGTCCTCAGGCATCAATGAACTCACTGAGGAAAATCAGTGTGGACACCTGAACACTGAAAGCTGACTGTGTAAGAGTTTGGGGTAAAGAATTGCCAGTTTAGCTGATGGGTAACAGAAAACAAAAAATTTTATAGCAGAAAATAGCCATTCAGTCAGAGCTGATGAAGTAAATGGTTCATGGGGAAGAGGACCTCAATAAAGCCTTGAAGAGTAGCTAAGCTTTAGATGGATGAAAAAGTTCTGAGGGAGGGCTCCTCTCAACAGCTCTACAGAGAAACACAGAAGCTATCTGAAAGGCCATTTGTTCATTTAAGACAGGGAATATTTGGGATGAAATTGCTTATGCCAGAGCAATCATTGACCTTTAGTTACAGATATCAAAGAAGCAAAATAGAGGACTCGAGACATAGCTTTGAGTGGTAGGCTTGCAGAGCAGGTCCCTGGGTCCAGTCCCAACACTGCAAACAAAAAGTACTCTCTAAGACTTTGGAGACTAAAAATCAATAAATTAGATAAAATCCAAGTTAAAAATAAGATCATTGTCATTTTACTATTTTCTTTTAATTACTTAGTAAAATTTCATTCCAAAGAATGTCATTGGAAGTCTGATGAGATGGCTCAGTGAGAAAACGTGCCTGTCCCCAACTCTGATGACCTGAGTTTTATACTCGGGACCCATATGGTAGAAGGCAAGAACCAGCTCCCTCAAGTCATCCTTTGACTACAAGCACACACTGTGACATAAAGGTGCCCCCACAGTCATGGACACACACACACACACACACACACGCACACGCACACACACACAAATACATAAATAAATAATAATTTTTAAAGAAATATATTTTTTAAAAGATAAATATCATTTATATGGAGTAGTTATGTTTTCCTAGCATTTGTCTATGATTAAAGATTTAAAGCATAGCCCCAAACACTGTTTATGAGTTAAAATTAAATTATTTAAATTATCAACAAATTACCTTTTCCTTCATGGCTATGAATAATCAATATGACATATTGAAATCAGAACTCCCTATCTGCCTTTGTGTCTAAGACCATCTTATGTCTTTCACTTTTTGTGGTTTTAGTTGAGATTATGTAGTATGGGGACAATTATTTTCTGCTTGCTTCTCTTTCTTTCAATAGCTGTGTATCAGTTAGTGATCTGTTTCATTCAAGTCACTCATTGGCCACTTCGTTTTCTGAAGTCTGAGAAGAGCTTTAGTATCAAGCACTCTGCCCAAGATGTGGCCCTTGAGTTTCCTGCACGTTGCTTATCTGTAGTTAAATGACAACAAACAGGAATACTTTTTCCTAGACGTTGACTGCTATGTTAAAACACACTTTTCTGCCACAGAAATGAGACTGGCACGGAGGCTTCCCAGTCTCTGAGGGAGGCTGATAGAAGGAAACGAAGACACATATATGACTGGAAAAAACTTGTCTTCATCTTTCCAAAGCTGGAGGCATGTGCCAAGAAAGCATGCTAAGAATAGAAGAAAGTGTTTGTTTGTGGCTGCTTAATGTAGCTGCGAGAGGCAGCTGCAGACCTTCCTGTGGAAACAGTCCCACACCCTGTTCACCCCAATAATTCTTTTCTTCCAACTAAGAACAGATCCCTCTCACCCAGGAAGTTCAGAGGATCATGGAAACTCTGAGATCCTTTAGGAGAATCCACCCAACATGTCCTGTCTCCTACGAAGTACTCACACCCACACAAGATACTTGACACTTAGCTGTGAGTGAAAGATCTGGTCAAATTAGAACTCTATGTCTTGGGAAGGGTGGCTCAGNGGGAGCCAGCTCTTCCTTCCCTGAAAACCCAGTTCAAAGTCTCCTTGTCTATTGAGGTTTTCCCAGTTTTCTGAGGCAGCACTATGTCCTGACCTCATGTTCTCATGGATACCTTAGCCAGTACTCTTGCCACAGTGCTTACTATGGTGTGTTACAGTATTCTGTTACAAGTCCTCTCTAATTTTATAGATCTATCACCTGTCCTGGTACTTGCCACTTAGATCAATTAACAACTGTTGGTTGGGTGACCATCCAGAACTTCCCTGCAGCCCACCTTGCCTCCAATATGTCAGCCATACATTCTTAGATTGGATTCACATCTAAGTTGAAATAATTACTTGAAAAATAATTTTAAGCCCTGTATCTTTTAGAAAGTAAACTAAATTAGAATGAATGTTTATTTTTTAAAAAGTCTTGAATTTGCATGTTGAATAAATTGTTAACCACAGTCTACTATTAATCAAATTCAAAGCATAGAAGGTTATTCAGCATTCAGCTCAGAGAAATGTAATCACTGGATTAAGTTAATTTANAGATTNAAAAAAAGTAAGTCTGCTTGTCTGTCTTTATTTTGTGTGAAGATTCTTTGTCCTTCCTTAGCTGGGTATGATTCAGCTTTACAATTGTTTTTGTACTTTATCCTTCTCTTATCCTTATGCAATAAGTTCAAAACCCAGAACCCACATTTAAAATCTGGGGGCACAAACTCTTGTATTCCTAATCCTAGGGAGGTAGAGCAGAGCCTCTAGCCTCCCCAAGGATATGCAAGTCCATCTGTACACATACATACACCCACACGTGCCCACACAGAGATGGGGGAATCTCACATTACCTACTTTAGGGACTAAGAAGAATAGAGTCTGAGATTATATGCTAAACCTCTCTCTCTCTCTCTCTCTCTCTCTCTCTCTCTCTCTCACACACACACACACACACACACACACACACACACACACACACCCCTCACTGAGGTACAGCAAGTACAAGATGTCAAATTATTTAAATTTAATTTTTATAGCATTAGCTCTAGCCATGTGTCTCAGTCCAGTGGTAAATTCAGAATTATTTACTCTGGGGACTTTTGACGACATTACTGATAAATCACCCCTGCTGTGACGCAAGGCCCTGGAATTGGCTTCCTGTTTGTTCTGTCCACTATCTTCTCTGTCTATTTAAAATGAGGCAAACTATGGCAGACATCCATCCTCTGTGAAATAACTACTAACATGTCAGAGAGTGGAGTTCANTAGAAATGTTGGATAGATCTTTGGGTAAAACCCAAACCCACACAAAACTTGGTATNAGCAAATTGTAGGCATTCATGAAACCAAAAATAAATGTAGTGAACTTGCAAAGGCTCAGGGCTCAGAGAAGTCTGTCTTTGAAACTTCTGGTGTAAGTATCAAGTTTTCCTATAAACTTTAAGTATTAATATTTGCAATTCTTTCCTGCAGTAAATAGTTCTTCCCTAGGGAAAAAGCACAGATGACTTAAATGTTTCTTTTTTAAATCTATGTTTTCCTCCATTAATTCAGAGAGTATATTCAATTTTTAGACATACATAAAAATGTCTTTAAAATATGTTTTCTTATTTCCTATAGAAGTAAGGCCTATTGTCCTATGTAGAGTGCTACTGTTTTTTTGTTTATTTGTTTGTTTGTTTCCCCAGAAACATAAAAAGAATATATAACATTTGACTATCTATATCTACAGACACATGAGAAATTCTTTTGGACTGTTTTACTCTTTCTTCTAAAAATGGGTTTGTTTTAGTTTGAGGATTTTCACTTGTTTGTTTGCTTGTTTGGGTGCTGGGGATTGCCTTCAGGGCCTAATACACACTAAGCATTTGCTCTACACTGTACTGTAGAACTATAGTGTATTCTGAATTGTACTTCCAGCACCAGAACTTGTATGTGTATGCATGTATTTAAATTTACATGTACACATTTGTTAGAACACATATAAGAAAATCCAGAAAACTTTATTGAACTTATATGCCAAGCAAATTAGCAAAAAAGATCTTAGTAATTACTTGGAGCCTATGAAGAGAATTATTTGAGAATATTATAGANCAGGCTGGAGAGATAGCTTAGCAGTTAAGAGCACTGGCTGCTCTTCCAAAGGACCTGGGTAATTTCCAGCATCCACATGTGGGTTCACATCTGTCCATAAATCCAGTGCCAGAGATCTGACACTATCTTCTGGCCTTCGTGGACAGCAAACACACATGTGGTATACAGACATATATGCAAACAAAACACTCATAAATATAAAATAATACAATAGTAATAATATGGAAAATATGTTTTTCCATGTCACANCTCAGCCATACCTATCTATGCATTTCACATGGATGTTGAAGCCTAGACATGCCAAGAAAAGACATATATACATGTACATATATGTATATAATCTCATGTATATACATATATATGTATATACATATACATATATATGTATATAATCTTTGGATAGAGCAGAAAGTAACTGAAAATTATCAGGAGATCCTTTATCTTTTTTTAAAGGGTTTTATTTTTATTTTTAATTACACACACACACACGCACACACACACATATATATGTGTGTATATATACATACTTGAGTACAGTATCCATGGAGGACAGAAGATGGTGTCAGATTCCCCAGTGCCAGAGTGACAGGCAGTTGTGAGCTGCCCAACATGGGTGCTACAAACTGAACCTGGATCCTCCCCAAGAGTAGCATGTGCTCTTAACTACTGAGCCATCTCTTCAGGATCTGGAGACCATTTATTGAAACCTCATCAGGTCTGTTGGTGGACTCCAGTTGTTTGTGAGCATGTTACAAACTTTGAGTTTTATCTGAGCTAGAGCCNTGCCACCGAGCATGGACACACCATAGTGCCATTCTCTGCATCCTCTGAGATCTGAAATGTCCTAAAACTTAAAATGGAAAACAAAACAACAACCAGCCTTCCCATTANACTCCCAAGCATTCTCATCTATCTTCTATCTCTCTCTTCCTGAAGCTTCTACCATGCAAGCCCTAGTTTTAAAAGATAATGTCAGAGCTCTGATTTACTTTCTTTACAAGATGTACACAAGGTGTGACATGGGTACCAGGAGCCAGGTTCCCTCTCCAGTCCTCCTGGGTTCACAACTTCCTGAAGTTCCTTTTCCTTAACCTAAAGGGCCACAATGTCATGTAGCATTTCAATGTTTCCCATGACATCCAAGTTAGAAAGTGGCACCCCTGTATGCTTCAGTTAAGAGATAAGGTTTATTTGCNNGATGAGTTTTATCGGTAGACGGGAATATGATACAAGGCAGACACAGGTGAGAAAAACAGAATGGCATTTGGCAAGTGGCATAAGCTAATCACCCTTCTCTGATGATAATATATTGCAGAGNGATGTAGCCTAAACTTCCTCTCCTTCCATGGNGTTAACCCCTGCACTGATACATTCCTACCATCGTGGGAGCTGATCACTTTCCAATGTGTGTAACTTGGCTGTCTAGGGTCAGGTGATTTGTTCCAAGGGAAAGTCACTTTAAGCGTTTGTTTTCCCTCATTGATCTCCATATCCAAGGCCACTGGAAGTGCGTCAAGTGACAAAGCTTGTTAGGACACCTGTGTCACAAGATGTTTGACACTTTAAGTCAAGCCAATAATGATTATTCAAGTCTCGTTGAGTTGGGTGCAAAGCCAGCATGCTTAACCATCTAGTTTTCTGGGGGAAGATTCTAGGGGAAAGGCAGTTGCTTTATAAAAAATGAAATTGTTGTGTATTGTAGAAGATTGTACATCTTGTTAGTAACATTCAATGGCGTGCAGCCATTTACTTTCAAAAAGAATTATTTTCTAATTATCATGAGCGCATATCAATCTCTGATCTTATCCAATGATAACAGGATTATTCTAGGGTCATTGGTGGATTTGTCCCTTCACCAGAGACTTCCCTGCAAAGTGAGTCTCTATCACTCCTTGAAAAGCTATGTTAAACCACNGAAGAATCTCCCACTGTGCTATTTTGATTTCACTTATAANAATAAAATCTAATCCCTTTAGTGAGTAAAACGTCCTACTTCCCAGACACATGAATACAGTATCTCAACTATGGGGAGGGCGAATCATTTTATTACTAGCAGAGACTGAAGGAGACTTCTGCACAGCGGGGCTCCCTCCCAGACCCCAGATTAGGCACAAACCACACTCAAACACCTATTTTCACAGAGAAACCCTTTATTAAACAGGGAAGAAAAGTTAAAATGGCTGCTTTCTGACTCAGGCATAAAAACAACAGCAAATGATCTTGCAGGTGTAATGTTTAAAAGGAGAAAAAGGGGAGGTCTGTGTTACAATGGGCTTAGAGGATGAAGGAGAAGAGGAGGGGACAAGGAAAAGGGGAAGGGGTATTTGTCCCCGGGTACCAANGGACTGCCTCTGGATAGAGGGGAGACAGACGGGGAGACAGACATGACCCATAGGCAAATGGCTTATAAAGGTAAAGGGGGAAATGCCGCATTAGGATGAAGTGTTTAATTTTAATTGGGCATATTAATTAGCTGAGCCAAAAGGGGTTTCTGATTGCTGGGCCTTGGTAGTCAGCCTCAGGAGGAGGAAGTGGCCAAATAAGGGAATAGTCCTTGGCGGCTAGCTTTAGGAATGTAATCTAACAATTTTTAGCAAGGAAGAGGGAATGGGGGAGAAAGGCAAGACCTGCCAGAGCCACATGCTCGAGTGGGCTAGCATCCCTTCAGAGACATCAGCCAATCATATGAAGAAGGACTCTGAAAAACAGAGAAGCCATCCCTCTGTTAGTTGAAGCTGGTGGACTTGCAAATCCATCTCACTATTCCCTGTCTGAGGAAGCGGAAATGAAGGGGGGACATTTCAGATATAAATTCAAAAGAGAATTATAGCATGAATGATTCTCTTATGAAAGGCAAAAGAAAATGCTGTTTAAANCCCAATGGGCAAATGTGAAGTTTGGTAAGTTTTGTAGTTGTAGTGTGTCTCAATTTTGCTACTCTTTCCTCTATCTCTTTCCTGCAGGCTCTCAGAGACCCTTGTGAAATGTTTTAGACTAAGACAAGTCCGACAACACCCATCTGAGAGAACCGAATAAAGAAGAAAAAACAATTAAAACAAATCTGTTCCCCAAATGCCAAACTTATGTAGCCTGTAGGGNGCTTTGTCAGTGGTTGGTATCAGTGGGTATTTGTTTGCCCCATAAGAAGAAGCCAGTGTGTCCTGAGGGCATGTCCCTGCAATGAGGTTGGATGANGCTAACCACTCTGGATGGATAGTGGCCAATCTGGTGGTGAGATCAGAGAGGTAGGGAGGACAGGCTACGGAGAATCAATGATTGGACATCAGTGTAGCAGGTAGAGGACAAAACATCAGTTGAGTTCAGAGACTTGAAATGAGGTGCAGTACAACCAGAATGAGGAGCAACATTCACCAAAGTATGCAAACTAAGAGGAAAGGGAGGGAGAGACAACCTAGGTTCAGCCGGAGCTGGGTAGCANGGTTCCAGTGGTGACAGTTCCAGTCAAGGTGTGTAGTACTTGTTTATACATAGACCACCAGGGACAATGATATTAAGGCTTGGTACACCCAAGAGATCGAAGAACTCGGGACCTCTTTTTTTTTCCCCTGGTTGAATCATTAAGATACTAGCATCCTGGGTCTCCGAACTTCTGTTCAGTACCACCTGCAACTTTTGATATCAGTCCTCAAAGCTGAGGGATGAGCACAGTGCAGAGTCATGCTGATGAAAAGGAAAGCAGTCTAACAGGCTTAGGTAATAAGCTGTTGGTGGTCCTCTGGCTGCTCTATGTGTAAAAGTGAGGGGAACTTTTGAAAACTACAATGGGCATAGAGNTAGGGATGCAGCTCATTCATTGGTGGACTTCTTGTCTCGTGTGCATAAGGTCCTGGATATAACCACCAGCATCACAGCCAACAATAATAAATCAAATACAACTAATCCACAGGCCCTGTTTCAATAAATCTGTGTGGATAGCCCAGGACTCTGTACAGATAAGCGGCATTTTGGGCCCATCTGCCCAGTGCAAAACACTAGGTGACAGGGTGCCACATAGAAAAAAAGCACTTATGTGTAAGTCAATCTGAGACTCCTGCTTCTTGCCCCCAACATGTTTTTGCCAGTGAGTATTTCCAAGCTATCAAGAATGGTAGGATTTCAGCCCAGCCCTAACCAGGGTGGCTAGACAGCATAGCATACACAACCTTGACTTTTAAAAGGTGATTCATGGACAACTTGGGAAAGCCCACTTTAATTCAACATTCTCCAAAATTCCCTAATGATAATAACCTGGTAGCCTAACAAGCAGGAAATCCCCAGATGACAGCCTGATAAAATTGACTCAGACTCTCCAAAGACACAGACAGGGAATTCATATTCTCAGCTAATGCCTCATGGATTCTTGTCCTCGGAAAAGCTTGGGAAATATTGACCTAAGGAGTGACTAAGCTCTGGGTAGCNTTTCAGCTTGGTGTGTTCTCTCTGGCTAGGAAATCTGAAGCATCTTTCTCTTCCAGATCATACTTTCCAGGATGAAACTAGAGGCCATAATACTGTGTACAAGAAGAGGCAGCTTGAAAGACATTCATAACAATCAAATGCAGAAGGCTTGCACTTCCTGGTCCCAGTTCACCACTGTCAGGAGTCAGGCGATACATTGAAGTGTGAACTTGAAAGCAAGCCTACTATTCCACAAAGCATTCTCTCTAACCTGGGAACTCACTCACTTCCTACAAAGTGCCACAGAAGCCATGGAGGATGCTAGTTGATGGGTCACTCACAGGTTCACGCATATCTATATGTCAGGAATGCTTTCCAAAAGAATATTGCTGCCCACAATGGGCTGGGTTCTCCTACATCAATTAACACTCAAGAGAATCCCCCGTAGGTCAGCCTGAGCAGAGAGGTCCCTCAGTTGAGATTCCCTTCATAGGTGATTNTAGGCTGTGCTGAATTGATGGTTAAAGCTAACTAGGAGAGAGATTATAATAATAGTTACCTAGTAACTAAGAAGGAATAATTGTAATTAAAAATTGTTTAACTTTTTGAGTTGCTTATTTCTGGAATTTTCTGTTACAGTTTTCCAACCTAGTTTGACTATGGATATCTAAAAATGCAAAAAAAAAAACTACAAACTGTATGGCATTTATACTCACAATGCTTCTTTTCACTTGCCACACTGTGCAAAATGGTAGATAAAGGGAATTCAGTGTTTTCCTGTGATCAAACCTACATATTTTGAACACTCGAAATTCCTGGAAGCTTATTAGATAGTGATCTTATTTCTAAAATTCAAAGATAGAAGTCTGACTGTTTTACAAAGCAACACATAAATATTTCCAAGAAAAAGCAAACGTGAGTCTATTAAAAGTATTAGAAGTATATCTGGTGTAAATGTTCTTATTGCTTCATTAACTTAAATATAACATCAGAAATGTGAATAAAATATGTGCTTTAGAGTCTGGTAATTATCACATTATGATGATAAAATCTTTACGATGTATAACGTTAGCGGACCAAAATGGCATAATATCTGGTATTAGGGATTATAATAATCATATCTTGTTGTTTTAAAATTTAGAAACAGCCAGGTGATGGTGGCAAACATCTTTAGTTCCAGCACTAGGGAGGCAGAGGCAGGCAGAGTTAGAGGCCAGCCTGGTCTACAGAGTGAGTTCCAGAACAGGCAAGGCTACATAGAGAAACCTTGTCTCTAAAAACCAAACTAAACCAAAACAAAAAACAAACAAACAAACAAAAATCCTTAGAAACAAACTCCTATTATGGTGATCCATGAAAACAAATTTTATTCCCAAAAGTTTTTCAGCCAAGAACAGTATAAATAATGGGCAAATGGTTGTAATAAGAACCAGGGTAACTTTTGGAGGTTCCTAACTGGGACTTGTGACCGGCTAGGCCCTTGATTACTTGATGGTCTAATGACCACTCATCCCCAAGNCTGTAGGATTTGGTTGAGAGCCTCAGATCTTATGTTCTTCCAAGAGTCTTAAGAAAATTGATTCCTCATGAATGTAGATTATCAAATATACTCCTGCTAGGAATATTTGCCAGGAAATGTTAAATGTGAATACAAAACTTGAAATGATCATTCCAAGTCAACAGTGTACCTTGTAAAAAATGAACACCAACTTTGACAACTGTCTTATCAAAACAGAGAATGTAGCAAGGCTTAGTAGTACATGCCTATAACTGTGGCACTCAGGAGGTCACAGCATGGGGATTGCCAAGAGTCCTAGCCCAGAGCTATAGAGTAAGTCCAAGTCCAGCTTGAGCTAGAAGGAAAGATCCTTGTCTTAAAAAGAGGCAAAACTTTGAGTGACTACAATGTTTATAGAATGTGGCTCCAGAAAGGCTGGAGACCATGGAAAAGCCAGTGGCCGTGGTTTCAAGGCTGTGGCACCAGGAGAGTATTGACCACAATGGTCTGATTGCTCCAACATGTCTGAAAGGAGGAATAGAATAGCGTGGGGACTTTTTTCCCACCTATAATCAGTTTTGTTTGCATTTATACCCAGCTTTCTGAGAAATAAATTCTGATGTGAGCCACAGAAATATGAAGTAGGAACTCAGATAGCATTGACAAGGCTGACCTATTAGAGCCAAGGGCTCTGGTGGAGGTTGAAGCCAAAACACAAGGTATTTTGGTGTTATTGCCTTTTGAATGTATTAGCTGTTTCCTGCAGTGAATTTCTTGTGTGCTATTGTAGCCTTCCCAATTGATTCTTAGCCCAAGAACTTCTAACAGTGTGATTGATGGATTATTGGGCATGATTTCCCCTATATGTCTGGGGCATGTGGATAATTTCCCTTTAGCTATGTGTGAAAACAGTCACACAAACAAAGACCCTACCACTTCCCAATAGTACCACTGGAATCCAGTACATCATTGGAAGACACAATACNTAGCAAATATTGTGTGGTAGACACTTGGGTATTTTGTCACCAGTTAGTATCCATATATAACTGTTCCTTTGTGCCCTGTAGCATGGTAAATATCATGAGAAGTCTAGATTAGCACATATTATCATTTTTAAAACATGNAACCAAAATTTCTAAATTATGCATATTGACTGATAGCTATTGTCACAATTGCCCACTCAGAACTGTGTCTATAATGGTATGTCTATGACTTTGAGAATTCTGTTAGTGAAAGGGTAATGGAGAGATTTGTCAGGGAGTGTTCCTTCTGCAGAGTTTGCNTGCCGCTGTAGTAATATCGCCTTCACACAAATGCTTTCTCCTTTCCCTTTTTCCTTACTTCCTCATACTACACAAACTTTGTACATCAGACAAGATGAAACAGGTCAAAGGAACAATCCTACAAGATTAACACAATTGAATTTGTGTCTTCAAAGCTTCCAAGAAAGAATTTTCCAGGCACGCACACACACACACACACACACAAAAAAAAAAACAAAACCAACACCTCACTGAAGAACTTATCAACTATCCAAAGAACTAACACCAGTTCAACAAATCTCTTCCAGAAAGAAGAATCATTTTGAATTACTTTAAAGAAGACATTGTTATCCTGTTACCACTAGCCAAAGATGATACAGCTAAGAACTACAATGACAAAAACTGCGAACCAATAATTCTCATGAACTTAGATGCAAACTTCTAAATTGACGAAATTTCAGCAGAGAATGCATTAAAAGACTAAAATCAAGCAGAATTCCTNCAGGTATTCAAAGCTGGTTCAATATTTTAAAAATAAACTTGTATAACTCAGTAAGGTTAACACACACACATACACACACACACACACACACCACCACCACCACCACCACCAACAACAACAACAACAATAACAACAACAACAACAACAACAACTATGTGATAGAACGGTTGTAAGAGCCAGAGGATCAGGGAGTTTGCTGTGGAGTGTGTCTACTAGTGACATCAGAAGCCACACCTACATGAATTCTCACCAATATGACTGCCCAAACATGTGCTGAACAAGGATNACACCATTGGACACACCAGACTGGATGGTAGAAAGACCATGAGGCCTTAAACCCACACGAAGAACTATAGGCAACTGTAAAAGCTGCAGGAAGGAGAGGTGGTCTTCCCCAGGGAAGAGCACATCAATGTGATGTTCAATGCCAAATGGCCAGTCCTGAACACATACATACAAGTAGCATTATACAGACTGAACAGGTTATAGTTAGGAATATATATGTATATGCCACACATATATGTGTGCAATAACTACTAGTGAAAAAATAGGCCATGAATTTGAAGGGGAGAGGGAGGGATGTATGGGAGGGTTTGGAGGGAAGAAAGGGAGTAGGCAATGTAGTAATTATAACTTCAAAAAAAAGTTGCAGTTTAAAAAAAAAGAAAAAAGAAAAAGACTATATGGCTATGTCAACCGACCCTCCTGGCCTCCCAATATCATCTGACAGAATCCAATATCAGTTCATGATTTTAAAAAATACCCTCAATTCAGCAGTAATAGAGACTATTTCTTGACCCTCATCAAGAACATCTGTAACACTCTTACAGCTAACTTACACTCGATGGTCAGATGTAAGACAAATTTCTAAATGGTCTTGCTAAANAAAAACACAGGGCCAGAAATAGGGTGAAAATCTAACAGAGATCAGAGGAATTAGGAACAGCCGCCAGCCTCACCTTAACAACATCGCTGCTTCCAAAAGAGTGACTTCCTGTATCTCCATGCCTATATCCCTTTCTGTTCTGTTCTTGCATTGGCTCTTTTAGCCTAGCTACATCACTTCCTCCTATCGTCCATTTCTGTCACTTCCTGTCTGTCTGTATAGACCTCTAGAATTCAATGGTTGATGCTGGGATTAAAGGCATGTGTCTCCACCCTTGACAGTTCCTAGTGTGACCTGGAACTCACAGGGATCCAGACAGCCCCTGCTTGCTAAGTGATAGCATTAAGGGCGTGTGCTAATTTTGCAAGGCTAGTGGCTGACCTTGTTCCTCTGATCCTCAGATAAATTTTATTTGGGGACATAGATAAAATACCACCACAGTCAGAGACTGCCTTCTCTCTAAGATTGGNAACCAAGTAAGGATACATGCTGTGATTGTTCTTAGTCAACAGTGCACTGAAGTCCAAACCATGATATTAAGACAAGGAATAATAACCAAATGTGTACATTCTACAAAGGAAGAAAGAAAATTATCTGTATTTGCAGATGATCAAATTAATCACACAGAAAATAGAAATCTACAAGAGCAAAAATGAAAACAAAAACAAAAACTCTAGAAATTAGGAATTCAGTGGAGTTGTGAAACATAAAACCAACACCCAAAAGTTAGACACTGGCAATGGACAAGTGAAAAACAAACTAAAACACACATAACCATTTAAAATTACTCCAAGGAAGATTAAATTAGTTAAGTATAAGCCTACCATAATAAGTGTTATACATTTACTACAAAAAATGTTAAAATGTCAACTAAAGAAATGAAAGAAGATGACAAAGTTGGAGAGACTGTGCCCCTAGACTGGCAGACTTGGCATGGTAAAAATGCAGAGTCTCTCCAAATTGATCTACAGCTTTAGTAACTTCCCTAGCAAAATCTAGTGAGGATTTTTTATATAAACATAGACAATGTCATTCTATAATTTATATAGAAAAACAAAATCACTNGAATAGCTAAAGCGGTTTTGAGAAAGGAGACTAAGTCAGGAGGAATCACAATCCTGGAGTCATCAAGACTGCAGTTCTNAAGTAATGATGTCACACAGGGCAGTGGAACCAACTCGAGACCCAGAAATAGATTCACATAAACACATGTCCAATTTCCTTTTGATAAAGGAACAAAAAAGCAAATCAATGGGAGAGAGTCATTCTTTTTAATAAATTATTCTAGAGGAATTAGACATCCGTAAGCACCACCCACTCCCCCTACCCC
>LZPO01027697.1:16390-58911 GCA_001675575.1 Neotoma lepida | reverse complement strand
CAACAACAACAACAACAAAATAACAGGAATCAATAATCATTTGTCATTCATTTCTCCCAATATCAGTGGTCTCAATTCCCCATTAAAGAGACACAGACTAACAGAGTGGGTACAAATACAGGATCCATCCTTCTGCTACATCTAAGAAACATACCCAACATCAAGGATAGGCGCTACCTCAGGGTAAAGGGTTTGAAAAAGATGTTATAAGCAAATGGACTTAAGAAGCAAGCTGGTAGAGCCATTCTAATATCTAACGAAATAGACTTTAAACTGATACTAATCAAGAGTGAGGGAAGTACACTTCATACTCATCAAATGAAAAATCCACCAAGATGATGTTTCAATTCTTAAAACTTCTATACCCCCAATGCAAGGGCACCCACATTTGTAAAAGAAAATTACTAAAGTTTAAACCACACATCAACCCTCACACATTGATAGTGGGAGCATCAATACCCACTGCCAAATGACAGGTCATCCAGACAAAAANTCAACAGAAAAATACTGAAGCTAACAGACATTATAAACCAAATGGACCTAACAGACATCAACAGAACATTTTACCAAAACACAAAGGAATACACCTTCTCAGAAGCTCATGGAACTTTCTCCAAAATTGACCACATACTCAGACACAAAGCAATTCTCAACAGATACAATAAAATTGAAATAACTCCCTTTCTTACCACAAATTAAAGCTGGATATCAACAACATCAGAAACAACACAAAGTTTACAAATTCATAGAAATTGAACAACTCTCTACCAAATGAAAAATGTGTCAAGGCAGAAATAAAGAAATTAAATATCTCTAGAATTCAATGAAAATGAATACACAGCATACTCAAACTTACAGGACACAATGAAAGAGGTGCTAAGAGGAAAGCTCATAGCGCTGAATGCCTACATGAAGAAATTGGAGAGGTCTCATACTAGCAACTTAACAGCACATCTGAAATCTCTAGAACAAAAAAAAACTAAGCGCATCCAAAAGGAGTAGACAGTAAGAAATAATCAAACTTGGGACTGAAATCAATAAAATAAAAACTAAGGGAGTAAATACAAAGAGTCAATGAAACAACGAGTTGGTTCTTTAAGAAAATCCACAAGACAGACAAGACCTTATCCAAGCTAACCAAAAGACGGAGAGAGAATATCCAAATTAACAAATTCAGTAACAAAAAGGGGGACATAACAATAGACACACACACACACACACAAAATCCTGAGAATTGTAAGGACATGTTTTAAAAATCTGTACTCTACCAAATTGGAAAATCTAAAAGAAATGAATAATTTTTTTCTATAGGCACCATTTTCCAAAGCTACATCAAGATCAGAAAGTCTCCAAAACATAAAAACCCAGGGCCAAATGTTTTCAGCACAGAATTCTACCAGATTTTCAAAAAGAATTAATGCCAACACTCCTTAAATTATTCCACAAAATAGAAACAAAAGGAACACTGCCAAATTTATTTTATGAGGCCACAGTCACTCAGATACTGAAACNACATGAAGAGTCAACAAAGAAAGAGAATTACAGACCAATTTCTCTTATGAACGTAGATGCACAAATACTCAATAGAATACTTCAAACCAAATTCAAGAACACATCAAAAAACAACCATCCACCATGATCAAGAAGTATGCTCCATCCCAGCAATGCAGGGGTGGTACAATATAAAAAAATCAGCCAGTGTAACCCTGTTCTCACACCCTTGGACCCAGGTCACATGCACTCCCACCACCAGGGCCAGCCCTACTGTTTTGCCCAGGCAAGGTGCAGGGCCTGCTCTCTGGATTGCTGCACTTGGTGAGGGACAGGAATAGCTCTTCCATTCTTATTCCCCTGAGATAAGCTCTCCCACCTCTCCCAGGTGGCAAGGGTAGGGGGCTTGTTTCCCTTATTCTTGCCATCCCATGGCATATGAGGGAGGAGGCAGGGTCAGTCCTCCTGCTCTCATNCTCCCACCATCCATACCCCACNGCTCACCTTTGCCCCTCTCTGCCAACAGTTAGTTTTATTGTGCTGCCCAGGTAGGTGCAGGGCCTGCTTTCCCAAGTGCTGCTGCAGGTGGGGTGCAATACCATCCTCTCACTCCCATGACCTCAGGGCCAGCTCTCCCATCCATCACAGGCAATGAGGGGTGGGAGAGGAGGGAGGTCATCTCTCTCGCCTACTCCAGCATATGGCAGATGAAGAGTAGGACCGGATGTCTCACATTCACAGCACCTATCAAGGGGGCCAACTCTACGATACTGCCTGGGCTAAGGGCAGGGTCCACTCTACTGAGTGCTATAGCTAGTGAGGCAAAGGATCAGCTCTCCCACTCTTGTAACCCTGGGACCAGCTTTTCCCTCCTGCAATAGGTGGCAAGGGGAAAGGGGCAAGAGGGATATCTCTCCCTTACCCACACCACAGTGACAGACTGTGGGGCTGGCTTTTCCACTCTTGCACCTTCAGGGCTGGCTCACTTGCATCNCNAAAGCAGGGACAGCTCTATTGTTCTGCCCTGGAGAGGTGCAGGGCCTGCTCTCTAGAGTGGTACAATTGGTGAGGGGCAGGGCCAGTTCTCCCTAGTGCTACAGCCAGTGACGGGCAGGGCCAACTTTGTGCAGCCCTAGCCTCAGTGTTTTCAGTGGTAACAGGAGCCACAGACCATACCTGGGTGGCAGCCTAGGCTACTCAGATCTGCATGGCCCTTGCAGGGGCTCAACCTTCAGATGTTAACTTGGCCCTAGGTGGTGGCCCAGGCCCTGATGTCTGTACCGCCTTTAGTGGCACTATGGGCCNTGGACATCAATAGAGACCCCAGCTGTGATTGGACCATGGACCTAGACATGGTCCTTGCCAACTGCTCAGGCTCAGATGACACCATGGTTCCAGTTGGCAGTGCAGGTCACTTAGATCAGCATGGCTCTCGAACCCTACATGGCCCTACATGGCCCCAGGTGTGGGACCAGATCCTGAGCATCAATGTGGTCTTTGGTGGCAACCCAGGCCACAGATATCAGCACAGACTTAGGCTGCTGTAGGACCACAGACCTAGGCATGGTCCTTGGCAACAGCCTTGGCCCAGATTNGTCGTGTCCCTAGTTACCATTACAGATTGTACAGATTGCCCAGATCAGCATGGTTGTGTGACCCCCAAACACCAACATTTCTCCAGGTGGTAGCCTAGACCCTGGGTATCCACTCAGCCTTTGATGGTAACAGGAGTCACAGACATTGACACAGACCCTCGCTGAAGTAGGGCCAGGACCCAGACATGNCCCATGGCTGCAGTTAGGGACCAGACAAAACCGTGGCCCCAGGTGGCAGCAGGGACCACCCAGGTATGTATGGCNCTGGCGGCAGCTTGACTGGCTAAGACTAACATGGCCGTATTGACCCAGACCATGGGCTTCTTCATGGCCCTCAGTGGCAACAGAAGCCATGGACCTCAGCTCAGAGCCCAGCCACAGCAGGGCTATGGACCCAGACATGGCCCCTGGCAGCAGTCTGGTCTGTATGGTCNTGGGTGGCAGCATAGGAATCCGGGATCAGCATGCCCTTGTGGGGGTACACAGCTTGGACATCAACTAGGTTACAGATAGTGGTTCAGACTCCAGGCATCCATAGGGCCCTTGGTGGTAACAGGAACTATGGACATCAACACAAAACCCNACAGGTGCATCAGAGCCATGAACCAAGTCATGGCCCTAGGCAACAGCCAAGCCCCAGACATCGCCATGGCCCTGGACGACAAGCAGAGCATCTACCTCAGCCTGTTCCTCACCACCCTCNCCTCCTCAGATCTGCCTCTCTCCCCAGGACATGAATTGTGTCTCTTTCTCTTCCTCTTTCTCTCTCTCCCATTTGGCCACCCTGTACTCACTCACCATAATGGTAACCAATGGCCTGGTGCCAGAGGTTCATGGGTGAAATTCTTCCTACCCTAGGTCTAAGGACCTGAGGGGATGGGGCGGGGAGCTGCCAACATAATTCTTTACAGATCTTGACAGGAGAATTCTCAGCTTCATATGGAAAAACAACAATAACAACAAAAACCCAGGATAGCTAAAACAATCCTGAACAATAAAAACTGCTGGAGGTCTCCCCATTCCTGATTTCAAGGTGAAGAACAGAGCTATAGTAATAAGAACCGCAAGATATTGACATAAAAACAGACACATTGAACAATGGAATTGAATGGAAGATCCAGACATATATCCAAACACCTATGGACTCACAATTTTTAAATTTTTTTTTTTTGAGACAGGGTTTCTCTGTGTAGCTTTGGCGCCTTTCCTGGAACTCACTTGATAGCCCAGGCTGGCCTCAAACTCAAAGAAATCCGCCTGCCTCTGCCTTGAAGTGCTGGGATTAAAGGCGTGCACCACCACCTCCTGGAGACTCCCAATTTTTGATAAAGAACCCAGAAATACACACAGGGAAAAAGATTGTATCTTCAACAAATGATGGTGGTCAAACTGGATGTCTGCATGTAGACAAATATAAATAGATCCATATTTATTACCCTACACAAAATTCAAGTTCAAATGGATCAAAGACCTCAACATAAATCCAGATACACTGAACCTGATAGAAAAGAAAGTTGGGGAATAGCCTTGAATGCACAGGAGACAACTTTCTGAACAGATCACCGATAGTGCAGGCTCTAATATAAACAATTAATAAATGGGACCTCAGGAAACTGGAAATGTTCTGTAAGTTAAAGTACACCATCAATTTGACAAAATGGCAGCCTACAGAATNGGAAAAGGATTTTTTTACCAACTCCATAAAGAGGACTATTATCGAAACATATAAAGAGTTCAAGAAACTAGATATAAAAAAATNCAAATAACCCAGTTAACAAATGGAGTACAGATCCAGAGTACTCTCAATAGGGGAAATTCAAATAGCTGAGAAATACTTAAAGAAATGTTCAAGATCCTTAGTCATCAGGGAAATGCAAATCAAAATGACTCTGAGATTCCATCTTATACCTGTCAGAATGGCTAAGATCAAAAACACAAGTGACAGCTCATGCTGGTGAGGATGTGGAGCAAGGGGAACACTCCTCCATTGTTGGTGGGAGTNCAAACTTGTATAATCACTATGGAAATCAATATGGTGATTTCTCAGAAAATTTGGAATTGATCTACCTCAAGACCCAGCTATANAACTCATGTTGAATATACCCAAAGGACACTCCATCCTTCCACAAGGACAACACTTGTTCCACCCTGCTCTTTGCAACTTTATTTATAATAGCCAAAAACTGGAAACAACCTAGATGTCCCTAAACAGAAGAGTAGATACACAAAATGTGGTCCATTTACACAGTGGAGTATTGCTCAGCTGTTAAAAAATGACATCATAAAATTTGCAGGCAAATAGATGCAACTAGAAAAAATCATCCTGAATGAGGTAACCCAGACCCAGAAAGACAACTATGGTATGTATTCACTTANATGTGAATATTGTCTGTTAAGGAAATGATAACCAAACTATATTTCACAGGAGAGAGAGGTTAGGTAATCAGGATGGCTCAAGGTGAGGGGTATGTTCCCAACCCNCAACTCCTTCCTTCTATCCCACCCCGTTTACCCAGGAGATCTTAACTGTTTCCCCTTCCTGGNGCAATCCAAGTGTGCCACTGTTAGAGACCTCCTCTTTACCTAGCTTCTCTGGGGTTGTGGATTGTAGCCTGGTTATCCTTTGCTTTGCATCTAATATCCACNTATATGTGAGTACATACCTTATTTGTCTTTCTGGGTCTGGGTTACCTCACTCAGGATGATTTTTTCTGGTTCCACCCATTTGCCTACAAATTTCATNATGTCATTGTTTTTTACCACTGAGTAGTACTCCATTGTGTATGTGTACCACATTTTCTTTATCCATTCTTTGGTTGAGGGGCATCTAGGTTGTTTCCAGGTTCTGGCTATTATGAATATTGCTGCTATGGACATAGTTGAGCATGTGACCTTGTGGTATGCTAGAACATCCCTTGGGTATATGTCCAAGGCCTCATTGGGCCTTGAGGTAGATTGATTCCCAATTTTCTGAGAAACCACCATACTGATTTCCAAAGTGGCTGTACAATTTTGCATTCTCACCAGCAGTGGAGGAGTGTTCCCCTTACTTCACATCCTCTCCAACATAAGCTGTCATCAGTGGTTTTGAACTTAGCCATTCTGACAGGTGCAAGATGGGTATCTCAGAGTATGTGCCCCTAGGGCCTAAGGGCTAGAGAGGTGAGCTGTCCAGCCAGGAGTTTAAGGACTATGAAGTCCCTCATTATCTCTGCTTTTTTTCCTGTTTCTTAAGGTCCTCCTGCTCTGATGGATCCAGTCTTCCAGAAGACAGACTATTAAAGGTCAGTGCTGCATGATATCAGGACGAAGGAAATACCAAGGCAGCAGAACCACATCCCATCCTCCTTTGCTCTCTCTAGTGGGACAAACTGGCTATGAGTGAGGCTCTAGTACAGGTGAGGATTAGTCTCCTGCAGGTATGGTGGAGGGTGTTGCTCTTTCATTCTATATGGCCCCTGACCTGGTGTGCTGAATTCAAAAGTCTTCCAGAAGTAGTGATACCCTTGAGGGTAGCTGTCTCTAGTAGAGACATGAATCTTGCAGGCTGGAAGTCCTATAGCCTGCACATTGGAGGCCAGAGACACATTATCTCCATGAAGCCCAAGAATTTTCTGGTATCCAGACATCTCTCTGTCTTCACCTACAGTGACCAAGGAGTCCTCTTTGAGGACCAACCTTTTGTCCAGAATGACTGTTACTACCTTGGTTTTGTGGAAGGAAACCCAGAATCCTTGGTTGCTCTTACCACCTGCTCTGGGGGCTTGCAAGGAACATTACAGATAAATGACACAGCTTATGAAATTAAACCCAAGAGCCCTTCTTCCACATTTGAACATCTGGTTTACAAGATAGACAGTGACAAAACTCAATTACCATCTATGAGGTGTGGATTACTAGATGAAGAAAGAGCAGGGCAAGTGAGACTTCAAGAGGATGATGACTCTAATGTCACACAAATTGTCTATGGGGATTGGTGGACTCACAGATTGCATATTGAACTGGCATTGGTTATAGACCATAAACAGTTCCTTTATCGAAGACGTAATGCTTCTCTTGTGATAGAAGATGTATTCATGATTATGAGTGGACTAAATTTTGTCTTATTTCCAGTGGATATTACCGTGGTTTTACTAGGACTTGAAATCTGGAATAATGAAAACCCCATACCAGTGAAAGATATATATACCCTCTTGCCAGCATTTTGTAAGTGGAAAAGAGAAAACCTTGATTCTTACATACCACATGACATTGCACATCTGTTTGTGAATTATAATTTTAGTAACTATTTTGGCATAGCCTATGTTGGAACAATATGTAATAAGACATTTGGTTGTGGTGTTGAGAGTCTCTTGGGAGAGAATTTCTTTACCTTTGGATATATTGTGGCACATGAAATATGTCATAATTTGGGCATGCTCCACGATGGGATACTTTGTACGTGTGGAACAGGACCATGTGTGATGTCTGCTACAATGGAGAATTCCAGAAAATTCAGTAACTGTAGTTATGCTGTGTTGTGGGAAAACCCAGTTAAAGCAAGCTGTATGCACAATAAGCCCAACCCTTTGGATATCTTCCAGTTTAAGTTCTGTGGGAACAGGGTGGTTGATCAAGGCGAGGAGTGTGACTGTGGATCCCCTGAAGACTGTGTATATAGTCCCTGTTGTCTGCCTGACTGTACTCTCAGGTCTAATGCTGAGTGTGATACTGGGCTATGCTGCAGCAACCTATGCCAAATCCTGCCATCTGGCACTCTGTGTAGAATTCCGGAGAATGAATGTGACCTTCCAGAATGGTGCAATGGAACTTCACACAAGTGCCCTGAAGATGTGTTTATACAGGATGGTGGCTCTTGCACTGATGGTGGCTACTGCTATGAAAAAAGATGTAACAGCCATGATGAACAGTGCCGGAGAGTTTTTGGCAAGAATGCCAGGAAAGCATCTGACAGTTGCTACCAGGAACTCAATACTTATGGTGATCGTTTTGGTAACTGTGGAATCATGGACAATGTATATGTGAAATGTAATAGCTCAGACATTCTCTGTGGAAGAGTTCAGTGTAAAGAAGTGAAAAAGCTTCCCTATTGGAGGAGTCATTATACTGCACATTGGACTCATTTCAATGGAGTCAGCTGCTGGANTATTGACTACCATTTTGGGATGACCATCCCTGACCTTGGTGATGTAAAAGATGGCACAAAGTGTGGTCCAGAGCATGTGTGCATTAACAGAAAGTGCATCAGCAAGTCAGTTTGGAGAAGTGATTGTTCACCAGAAACCTGCAACAAGAACGGAGTCTGCAATAATAAGCATCACTGCCATTGTAATCATGGCTGGAGCCCACCACACTGCCTGGAAAATGGTACTGGAGGGAGTGTTGACAGTGGTCCACCTCCTGACAAGAAAAATAAAAAGAGAGAGAAGGAGAAGGAGAAGGAGAAAGAGAAGGAGGAGGAGGAGAAGGAGAAGGAGGAGGAGGAGAAGGAGAAGGAGGAGGAGGAGTCACAGAAAAATAATTTCATAACTTGGCTATTTCCTATTTCTTTTGTGGTTTTACTTTTACTTTTATTTCTTTGGCTTTTTGAGGACACTACACCATCACCTGAGGAAAAAGAGACTGAATCATCACTTGAGAAAGAAGAGACTAGCACTACAGCTTCAACAACTTCAACTAACACAGAATAGAACAATTGTTTTGCAAATAATCTTTAATATTTAATGAAATTTCCCACATAGTAATTTTTAGTGTCCTGGTGGGAGAAATGCTATTGTGTGTATTATATACTACTGATAGAAGATCCCAGCAATCTATGATGGGTCAGACTAATATACTTTTATCATGCAATAAAAATAAGAACTATTGTATAGCTACACTTCATAATCTGAAGAAATTATGTAACTTATTTCATTTTTTAGTTTACTTTATCTAATTTTCTAGTTAAAAAAAAACTTTTATGGGTTGAATCATTGGCAAACGGTGTTCCACAGAGCCCTCAACATATCACAGACTACTGCCAAATCTATTCACTACTCTCTACATCTTCATGGTAAGGCCCTATTGCTGAAGATACCACTCATTATTTGTGAAATAATTCAATGAGTATTGACATTAGTGGTTCTTTAGTGGTCTTGTAGAACTGTGCTGAATTCAACCAGCCCTGGGTTTTTTTTGGGGGGGGAGGGTGATGCTGGGAGATTTTTAGTTACTGCTTCTGTTTCAGTAAGGGGTTATGAGTCTACTAATTGTTAACTTTTGTAGATCATATATATCAAGAAATTAATCTATTTCCAGTTTGGTGAGTACAGATATTTTAAATTATATCTTTATGATTCTCTGGATTTTTTTCAGTATTTGTTGTAATGGCTCCTTTTTCGACTCTAATTGGCTTGTTTCTTGTCATCTTAACTTTAAATTAGCCCATCTATCTTTTGCCTCTGGGCTTTTACCTTTCTCTTATTTCTATCTATTTTGCTTTCACTCTTACTCCATGGTTTGTTGTGTGGGTGATTAGCTGGNCCCTTNTGTCTTCCTCTCCTTGTTCTCTTGCTCTGTCTTCTTTTCCTCCCAGATTTCTCCTTCTATTTATTCTCTCTGGCTGCCAGCCCCACCTATCCTTTCTCCTGCCTCACTATTGGTTATTCAGCTCTTCATTAGACCATCAGGTGTTTTACACAGGCACAGTAACACAGCTTCACAGAGTTAAACAACTGCAACCTAAACAAAAATAACACACCTTAAAATAATATTCTACAACATTATATTTTTATATATTATACTTTTTAAGTGTTGAGACTTTCACTGTGTCCTAATATGTAGTCAATTTTGGAGAAAGATCCATGGGCTGCTGAGAAAAAAGTATATTCTTTAATGCTTGAGTGAAATGGTCTGTAGATTCTGTCAGATTCATTTGATTTAAGACAATAATTAACTCTAGCATTTCTGTTTGGTTTTTGTCTGGATGATTCGTCTATTGGCAAGTGTGGGGTACTGAAGTCACCCACTTTCACTGTGTGAATGTCAATATGTGATTTTAACTGTAGTAATATTTCTTTTATAACTTGGGTGCCCTTGTATTTGGTGCATAAATGTTTAGAATGGCTATATTCCTCTTGGTGGATTTTTGGTGAGTATGTACTGTCCTTCCCAATTTATTCTGATTAATTTTTGTTTGAAGTCTATTTTAAAAGATATTTAAATGGCTACACCTGCTTACTTCCTGGGTCCATTTGCTTGGAATACCCTTTTCCATCCTTTCCCCCTAAAGTGGTGTCTGTCCTTGTTGGTGAGGTATGTTTCTTGGATGCAGCAGAAGATGAATCTTGTTTTCTAATCCAATCTGTTAGTTTATGTCTTTTTATTTGGGTTATAAATATTATGTTATTTTATTTGGGTACTGAGACCATTAATATTGGGAGATACTCGTGAACAATGTTTATTAATTTCCATTATTTTGTTGTGGTGGTGTGGCTTTTTCATACTTTTTTTTTTACAAACAGTTCTGGAATTATGTATTCCTCATGTCCTGTTGGGTATAGTTAGCNTTCTCTTCAGAGTAAAGATTTCCTTCTAGTGCCTTCTGTAGAATGGACAGAAATTGCTTAATTTTTTTTTATCTTAAAATGTTTTTCTTTCTCCATCGATTGTGATTGAGGGTTTTCTGGGTGTAGTGGTCTGGGCTGGCATGTCTGGTCTCTTAGAGATGGTAGAACATCTGTCCAGGTCCTTCCTTCTGGCTTTCAGAGTCTCCACTGAGTAGTCAAGTATTANTCTAATGGGTCTGTTTTTATATGAAACTTGTTTTTTTCCCTGTCAGATTTTAATATGTTTTCTTTGCTCTGTATATTAGCATTTTGATTATTACGTGTCATGTAGAGTTTTTTTTTTCTGGCCCTGTCTATTTGGTAGTCTGTATACTTCTTGTACCTTAATAGGCACCTTCTTCATTAGCTTGAGGGATTTTTTCTCTANGATTTGTTTAAAAATATTTCCTGTGCTTTGACTTAGGCTTCTTCTCCTTCCTCTATACATTTCATTCNTAGATTCGGTCTTTTTATAGTGTCCCCAATTTCCTGGATGTTTTGTGTCTGGGTTGTTTTTTAGATTTAACATTTTCATTGACGAGCTATCCATTTTTTTCTATCATGTCTTCAACATCTGAAACTCTTCCATGTTTCTTAATCTAAAGATTTTATTTGACAACCTGTTTCCTATTTCTATTTTCATTTCAGTTTGGGTTTTCTTTATGGATTCTACTTGTTTATTAGATTCTTCTTTCCTCTCTTGAATATTTTTCAATTGTTCAATGTGTTTTCACAATCTTCATTAAGGCTTCTATTTATACCCTCTTTTATGTCTTCAAACANATTCATAATTTCTACTTTGAAATCCTTTGTTTCAACTAACTTGCTTTTCTCATGGCCTACCACAGNAAGGTTGCTGGATGTTCACATGGCCTTGGTTGCTCAAGTTTGTGATTTTGCAGTGGATGTAGGCCTCTGGAGTTCTGACTTTTGAGTTGTTTTTAGTGTAGCTAGCTGGTCTTGTCTTTGTTGGGAAGGTGTTCCATCATTTGGTTGCTGTTGCCCACTCTGAGTCTTATCCAAGTATAGTCCANGTGAGGTCCCAGGTAGACGGGCTAGACAAATGTGAAGGAGAGTACTAGGGGAACCCTGGGTCTACATAAAAAAGGGCAAGCCCCTAGGGGATGGGNTGGGCTAGGAGGGGAGGTTCTTACAGACAGGTTTCAGCAAGGCTACTGGTAAGTCTGGAGAGACTGGAGTAAGTATTTTTGTTGTTTTGTGTTGNATCGTGTTGTTTTTAAGACAGGTTCTGACTATGAAGACCAGGCTATTTTTGAACTTGTGTTCCTCCTGCCTGAGTATGCCAAAATGTGGTGTACAGGCATGCCCCACAATGCACATCTAAGACTACTCATTTCTTTCTTTTTCTTTTTCTTTTGTTTTTATTTATATTTGAGTACTGCACCTTGTACATGTTTGGCAAGCACTCTACCACTAATCTATATTCCCTAGGCTGGTGGTTTATTCTTTTAAGAGTTGAAAAATAAATTTGTGCGTTATATGTGTGCACATGTATATTTGTACCCTTAGGAGCCAGAAGAGGGTGTTGGAGCTGGAGTTACAGGCAGTTGTGAGCTGCCCAGTGTGGATGCTGGGAAGTCAAACTCCAGCCCCCGGAGGTACAACNAGTTTTTTTAACCTGCTGAGCCATTCATCTCTTCAGGCCCCCAGTGGTTTATTTTTATTGGAATTAGTCCCTTTGTTGTTACTGTGTAAAGATCCAACTCATGGAATTCTCTGTGCCTGTATATTTTCAATGGTATTTCTCAATCACAAAACACCTATCCCTTTTCATTCTGCTTTGTCACATGGAAACCTGGAGCCTCCAAATCGTATTTCTTTCTTATTAGCCCTTTCTAGTAGAATGTTCCCATAGGGAATCAGAGGGGGACTAGAAACTTGTTTGATTGGAGTTTCTATCAGTGTTACCCCAGTCTCAACTCTCATCTAGGCAGCACCAGCAGGTTTTAGAATCTGGACGTGATTATATGTTCATTCATCTACTCCCCACATTAACAGTGTTGTCAACTTTAGAGATCCAGAACTACTTGCCCCACAGTTCTGAGTTCCAAATGTTTGAATTCTCCATAAAATTCTGGAGGTTGGATCACCAAAATGACCATGTCTTCTCCTTAGATATTTAGGCCTTAGAATGGTGGGATAAACTCCAAAACTCTGTGTTTGAGTGTCTGCAGTCTCTTCCATTTGATCTCTAGCCACAGTGGTGAGATCTACACGTTTTATTTATTAACTTATGCTAATCTCAGGGTGTTCTTCATTAGGGAATTGAACTCTGTGTGATACAGAACATACCTTAGTAAAATTCATCACAGAATTTTATTACTGCTCATTAGATCTTGGGGGCAGGATTTAGATTTAGGTAGAATTCCTTTAAAGTCATGCCAGTCAATTACTGTCATTTTTTGCTTATAAAATAGGATTGTGGATGTACTTAAANGAAGTCTATGTTGGATGATNTAAGTATTATTAAGTTATGTTTCCTCTGCAAATAAAATCCCCAAATTTTAATCAAACTTTAAAAACCATCTTGCCAAGACAGGGGAGAGCTGTGATCAAGTGGATGACCAAAGGAACTTATATTTTATATATAGAAAACCATTTTGGAATACTTTGTCTTCCATTCATTTCTTTGGTGTACTCACTACATGTGAGTTGAGAATAGAATTTGTCTCAGGCAGAGGAGAGGACTCCTGCCCAGAGAGTNAAAAAACCCATTACTCTAAGTACTTATGCTGCACTAAATTAATAATATTTGGGGCCCTCAATTACTTGTCAGTTTCCTCCAAGTTACATTTGCAGAATTTGATGTATTTCAGATACTGCTGAGATAATATGATGTTTTTAAATGGATATTTTCATAAATCTTGTTATATCCTAAATACATACTAAAAGTGCATTTGTATCAAGTATGTATAGATTCACTATTAGAAAACTTACTTCATTTTGAGTTTAAATTTGGCCAGAAGCTNGAGAAATACATAGGGAACCTTTGGATGGTAGAGACTGTCCTAGTGATTTGTGTTGCTGTGGCAGAATACTTGAGAAAATAGACTTACCTGCCTGGGATATAGCTTCCTGGTAGAGCACCTTTTTAGTATTCACAAGGCCCTGGGTTTTAGCCCCAGCACCACAGAAATAAATGTAAAGAAAGATCGATTCAGCAGTAAGGGCTTATCTTCAACTCTGAAGAGCAAGGAAGAGCAACAGCAATAGCCTATATTGTTTTGGAAGTCCTGTCAATGCCCTTGACCAACAGCTCAAAAGAAAGTTTCTCATGCCTAGTACTGTGGTTTTTATTAGACAGTCTATAGCTCTTAATGTGAACATTGACAACCCAAGTGGAATAACTTTATTTAAACTACAACACACACACACGCACACACACACACACACACACACACACACAAACACATGAGGCACATATCAGTTTGTATTCCCACCAAGTGATAAGGGCTCCTCTTTCCCCACATCCTCTCCAGAGTTTATTGTCAGTTGTTTTGTTGATCTGTGACATTCTGACTGGGGTAAAATGAAATCTCAAAGTTGTTTTTGTTTGAATTTATCTAATTGCCAAGGATGATGAAAAAATTTTGAGATATTTCTTAGCCATTTTTTTCTTCTTTTGAGAACTCTCTGTCTAGATACACAGCCAAATTTTAATTAGGCTATTTGCTTTCTTGACCCTTTGCTTGTTGAGTACTTTCTATACTAATCATCTGTCAGATATTTAGTTGGCAAAGATTCTCTCATTCCATGAGCTTTCTCTTCACTCAAATGTTTCCTCCGATGTGTAGAAGCTATTTGGAAAATATGTCTTTTCTCCAGCATATGTTTTGGTCATGTTTGTTAAACATTGGATGACAGCAGTTATATATTCATATTGGGTCTTCAGTTTTGTTCCATTGGTCCATACATTATTTTTTTGTGCCAATACTATGGTCCTTTTATTACTATAGCTTTGTAATATATCTTGAGATTTGGTATGGTAATCCTTCCAGTATTGTTCTTTTTATTCAGGTTTGATTTGACTATCCTTAGTCTTCTGTAGCTCCATATGAATTTTTGGTTTTATTTTCTATTTCTGTGTAGAATGCTGTGGGAATTTGCATGCGATTGCACTGAGTCTGTAAATTGCTTCTGGTAGAATGGTCATTTTCACAACATTAATTCTACCAATCCATGAGAGGTTTCTCCATTTTGTAGTGTCTTCCTCAATCCTTTTCTTTAGATATCTAAAGGTTTCATTATAGAGGCCTTTCCCCTCCTTGGTTAGGTTTATTTGTTGTTTGAATCTTAAATGGTCTTATAATAAAAAACCCAGAGCCAGACATCAGGGTGAAAGCTGAAAGATCAGAGAAGCAGAACAGCCAGCCGTTTAGTTCTTACCTCTACAAAATCTTCAGCCTAAAGAGAGAGTTTCTGTTTCCTCACACCTTATATACCTTTCTCTGCCCAGACATCACTTCCTGGGATTAAAGGCATGTGTGCTTCCCAGTACTGGGATTAAAGGTGTGTACCATCACTCCATGGCTCTGTTTCCAGTGTGGCCTTGAANTNACAGAGATCCAAATGGATCTCTGCCTCCTGAGTGATAAGATTAAGAGTGTGTGCCTGACTGACATCTATGTCTAATCTAGTGACTGGTTCTGTCCTCTGATCAGAGGCAAGTTTATTAGGGTACACAATATATCACCACATTTATTCTTAGATTTCTTGAAGCTTTTGTGAATGGGAGTGTGTGCATGATCCTTTTTTCTTCATGCTTGTTGGTATATAAAAAAAGCTAGACACTTCAGTCACAAAACTCAGAGGGTTCAAGTTGGCTCTAACTTCAACATCTCCTCCTGAGGACTAGCTTTAATAGTTATAAAGGTGTCCACAAGCTTCCATGGTAGGGAAGCAACCAATAGCCCTATACAACCTGATGCCTATAAACCACAACAATGGCCAGCTTGGCAAAAAAAAATCTCTAAAGATAAACTCGTATCTTGGTGGTAGCCAACAGTTGTCTAATTGGACCTAACACCAAGTCAACATGAAGGAAATCATGCCGTANTGGAAATCTATCGAAGTTCCCCGGGCTAGTGATTTCATCAATAATAGAGGACAATCTTCTACTACCCACTTTACTAAAGCAGCATAAAACCTAAATGCATTCTAAATATTTATCCTTGTAGCCACATATAAGCATAATGTAGATGAACAGTTCTCTCCTGCCCACTAGTTCCTGAATAACCACTCAGAGGCTTAATATTCCTTATAAATGCTTGGTCAGTAGCTCAGGCTTATTACTAACTAGCTCTTACACTTAAATTAACCCATAATTCTTATCTATGTTTAGCCACATAGTTTGGTACCTTTTCTCAGTATGACATTCTCATCTTGCTTCCTCTGTGTCTAGCTGGTGACTCCTGACTCCACCCTTCCTTTCCCCAGCATTCTTAGTTTGGTCACCTGCCTATACTTCCTGCCTGGGCTACTGGCCAATCAGCATTTTATTAAACTAATTCGAGTGACAAATCTTTACAGTATAAAAGAGGATTATTTCACAGCACATAGCTCTTACCCCTCATCAAAAAGTCTCTCTTTGCAACAAATGGGGACCATTACAGACAACCACAGTTGGTCATAATTCAGAGATCAATGGATTGTGGGGTGCTGAGCTCTAATGGACACATATACAACAAACTCCTACATCTAAGGTTCAGGGATCATCATGGATATGGGGGTGGAANGACTTTAAGAACCTGAGGACTAGAAAGTTTGCTGTGAGTTTATGTCTTCTTGAAATGACAAAGAAGCTACATCCATGATACTTCAACAATATGGTTCCCTAAACATGACCCNAACAATGACAACAACAATAGACATGCTATCATGGATGGGCAAGTTTCAAAAGGTCTCATCCTTAGACAAAGAACTATAGGCAACCAAAGACTTCTGAGAGAGGGAGAATTAGTTGTCCCAAGGGATGATCCTCTATTTGGTTATTCAGTTCCAAGTGGTCAGCCCTGANATCATATACATACAAGCAATACTAAAACTCAACATGATGCATTTATATATTTAACAATACATATATACNTGTGTGTAATATATTATGTACATATACATTATAGGAAGTTATAGATATATCTATATATAGCAGTTATAGGAAAAGATGCCATCAGTTTGAGATGGAGCAAAGGAGGACATGACAGAGGTTACAAGAAAGAAAGGGGAAAGGTATATTGTGCAATTATAGCTTAATTTAAAGTAAAAGAATATATATTTTAATTAATTTATTCATTTATTCTTCTCTCAGATATCATATCCTCACCGCAGTTTCCCCTCCCTCCTATCCTCACCAATCCCTCCCCACCTCCTTCCCTCTCCCCTCAATCTACTCCTCCTCCATTTCCCTTCAAAACAGAGCACGCCTCCCAGTGATATCAACCAAACATAGCATAACAAGTTACAAAAAGACTAAGCACATATCCTCATATCAAGGCTGAACAAGGCAACACAGAAGGAAATAGTCAGACACTCTCACTCCCACTGTTAGGAGTCCCACAAGTACACCAAGGTACACAACCATAACATATATGCAGAGGACCTAGGTCAGACCCATACAGGTTCCCTGATAATTGCTTCAGTCTCTGGAAGCCTCAGTGAGCCCTGGTTAGTTGATTCTGTGGGCCATGTTCTTGTGGTGTCCTTGACCCCTCTGGCTCCTACAACCCTTCCTCCCCCTCTTCTTTGGGATTACCCAAGCTCTGCCTGATTTTTGGCTGTGGGTCTTTGCATCTGCTCCCACCAGTTGCTGGATGAAGCCTTTCTGATGACAATTGGGCTAGACTCCAATCTATGAGTATAACAGANTATCNTTAGGAATCATTTTATTGACTTTTTTCCCAGTTGTATTTGGTTCTATCTTGCGTCTCTTAGCTATACAGCCTCCAGGCAGTGTCATGAGTGGGTTCCCTCTCATGGTGTGGGTCTCAAGTTGAATCAGTCATTGATTGGCCACTTCCACAAGTCCTGCGCCACCTTTACCCCAGCACATCTCTCAGGCAGGACAAATTGTAGGTCGAAAGTTTTGTTGCTAGGTTGGTATACCATTACCTCTACTGGAAGCCTTCCTTGATGGCTACAAATGATGGTGGTTCAGGCTCTGTATTCCCCGTAGAAGTCTTTGCGAGGGTCACCCTCGTAGATTCCAGGGAGTTTCCATTGCACTAGGTTTCTACCTCACCCCCTCTCTCTCTCTCTCTCTCTCTCTCTCTCTCTCTCTCTCTCTCTCTCAGTACTCTTTCTCTCCATTCCCCCCAACACCTGATTCTTCCTGTTCTCATTCTCACCAGCCCCCAGCCTACCCACAAAATCTAGTTTATTTCCCCTTTCCAGGGAGATTCATGTGTCCTGCTTGAACCCTCCTTGTTACTTAGCCTCTCTGGGTCTGTGGATTGTAGCATGATTATCCTTTACTTCACATCTAATATCCACTTATATGTGAGTACATACCATGTTTGTCCTTCTGAGTCTGGGTTACCTCACTCAGGATGATTTTTTTTCTAGTTCCATCCATTTGCCTGCAAATTTCATGATGTTGTCTTTAACAGCTGAGCAATACTCTACTGTGTAAATGTACTACATTTCTCTCTCTCTGTCTCGGTCGCTGTCTCTGCTTCTCTGTCTCTATCTCTCTCTGTCTCTCTGAGACAGGATTTCTCTGTGTAGCCCTGGCTGTCCTGGAACTTGCTTTGTAGACCAAGCTGGCCTTGAACTCACAGAGATCTGCCTAGTTCTGCCTCCTCAGTACTGGGATTAAAGGTGTGAGCCACCACAGGTGGCCAACATTTTTTTAGTTTTTAAAAGAAAGAATGGTTTCATTTGTCTCATATTTCAGATATAAGATATGAAATATTCTATGAAATATATATGAAATNTTATATTTCAGATATAAGATTAAGATATATGCTCACATGTGTTTACCTGGCCTTGTACTAAGGCAGAATTTTGGTGGCAGAATGTGGTGGAGCAGAACTTCCCACTTCATGAAGGCCAACACTGTTAAATGAAATATCCTGCAGATGTCTCTTACATCCACTCAGAGACTTCATGTACACATTCTAAACCTGCTACACACAGCCTTGCCTTCACAATGTTCTTTGAAATCTTGGCAGAACCTCCAACAATTTACAGAATAGTTCTAAGTCAGATATTGTGATACCTCCAGAATGACAGTCCCTGCTCATGGTTGCTTTGGTTATTTGGGATCTTTTGTATTTCAACATGCATTTTAGGGTTGTTTCTTGTTTCTTTGAAGACTGTCTTTGGGATTGAACTCACGGTAACAGAACAATTTTCACAATGTCATTTTTTTTTCTTATACATTAAAGTGAAAAGTCTTTCCATATTTTGGGGTTGTCTTTTTCTTCAGTGTTTCAAAGACTTTATTATAGTGGTCTTTCGCCTTCTTGTTTAGATTTATTCCTAGGTGTTGTTTTTTGAAGCAATAAAAGGAATAAATGGGATCCCCCTCATTTCTATCTCAACTACTTTATTATTTACATAAAAGAAAGCTCCTGATTCTTATGCTTGGTCTTATGTCTAGATATTTTTCTAAAAGTATTTTCTAAGACCTTTCTGGTGGAATCTTTAGGGTTTTTAGGCATAGAATCATATCACCTGAAATAATTTGAGTAACTTGCCTTCTTTCCTACTTGTATCCTTTTTATTTTGCTTGCCTTATTGCTTTTGCTAAGAATTAAAGCACTGTATTTAGCAAGAGCAAACGGAATCAACAACCTTGTCTGATTTCTGGTTTTGGAAGAAATTATTTGAGTTTTTTCTCGTCTAATAGTATGCCACTATAGTTTTCTTGTATATATACTGTAATTTGTTGAGATGTGTTCCTTGTCTTCCTAGCTTCAGAGATTTTTTTTTAATCACAAAGAGATGTTTAACTTTGTCAAAGGTGTTTTTTTTTTCAATCTATTGGGGTGACCTTGGGCAAACGTATGCATCCTGTTATACTTATTTGCATATTTTGAACCATCTTTATATCTCTGAAATCAAACCAAATTGACTATAGTGAATGAGATTGCTAATGTATTGGTGAATCCAGTTTGCAATAATTTCCCTGAAAAATCTCTCTCTCTCTCTATGATCATCAAAGAAATTGGTTAATTGTAGCTTTCATTTCTTGTNTTTTTAACCAGTTTTGGAAGAAGGTAATAATGATTTTATAGAAAGAATTTGGTAACNTTTCTTCCCTTGCTACTTAAGGAGCATTATTTTTATTCCNTCTTTAAAGNTCTGATACAATTTAACAGTGAATGTATCCAGTTCTGTTTGTTGTTTTGTCTGGAGTCTCTTTAAAACTGCTTAGGTTTCATTGTCCGCCAGTGATTGATCTAAGTTTTTGTAATCTCTTTGTTTAATTTGCTCACTTTTCCTAAACTTTCCAGTTTACTGAAACATGCTTTTTCAACATATTCATTAATAATTCTTTGAGTTTCATTAGCATTCACGGAAATGTCTCACGTTTTAATCAGAATTCTCTTAATTNTGGTCTTTGTTAGTTTGAGCAAGTGTTTAACAACCTGGTTTATATTTCCAATGTTCCGATCCCTGTTTCATCAAGCCATNGGATTGCATTGTTAGTCTTCATTTAATTAATTTCTGCAATGATCATTGTTATTTCTTTACATCCACTAATTTTATTGGGTTGACTTCTTTGTCTAAGACTGTGAGGTGCNTCATCAAATTTCTCTGATTTGTTCATGGAAGCATTCATAGCTCAAAAGCATCCGCTTACAGCTAGTANCTGTATTCCAAAGGTAGAAATTTCTTCCCTGTNNTTTCTTTTTCAGTGACTCACTGCTCATTCAAGTATGGACCGTTCATTCCCATGCGTTTATATTTTTTCTGTAGTTTCTCCTGCTGGTGACTTGTCCTTTGATGATCTTATCAGATACAAGAAAATTTTTCAATTTTTTTTGTTGTTAAGACTTTGCATTTGTTGATATTTACTTTATGGATCAGAATGTGATCTTCTTTGAACAAAATTTTATGAGATGCTAGGAGGAATGTATATTCCTGTATATTCCTTAGCTGTTGGATAAAATATTAAGAAAATGTCTCTTAAGGCCACATATGGTGAAATTTAAGATTATAGATTTTTTTTATCTATATGACCTATTGATGAGAATAGGATATGGAAAGAGTCCTGAATCCATTAATGTGTCCCTTTGGGTACCATAGTGTTATTTTTATAAAATTTGGTGAGCCATAATTTGGCACATACACACCTATGGTTTTTATGTCTTAATGGATATTCTCTGTATTAATATGCAATGACCTTCCTTATTGCTTTTGATTAATTTTGGCTTGAAATCATTATAGGTTGAGTTACTATTGAGAAGTGTTCACAGATTGCAATAGTTTTGTTGTTATTGTTGGGTTTTTTCCCTTGGTTTACTTCAACATCACTTTTTTCTTTCTGTTATCTCAGGATCTTGGGTACCTTATGGAGTAAAAATGTCTGATTCTTTCCTAGTCTTATTATTCAGCTACTACTTTCATGAAATTTATTCTTCCTATAAACTTTCATGTTTATAGCTGTCCATTCTTCCTCCAGTGGGATTCTTCAAGCATCTTCAACAATACTGACTAGTGTTCATGAATTGGTTTATGGTTATATCAACATGTCTTTTCCCCCACTTATTTCAAAAGATAACTTTGCTGAATATGTAATAGTCTTGTTTGGCAGTTCCTTATTACCAGAGCCTAGAATTCATTATGTCATACTTTCCTGGCTTTTAAAGTTTCTGATGAGAGGTCTGATACAACTTCAGTGAAATTTGGCTGTGTAAGTTGGCATTTATCTAATGCAGCTTTTAATAGTTTCTTTGTGGTCCTAGCATTTTAGCAACAATGTGTTATGAAAAGATTCTTTTATATCTATTTGAAGTTCCCAGTGCCTATTGTGTTTGTATGCATATCTAGATTTAGGAAATTATTTGCAATGATTATATTGAAGAGGTTTCCTATGCATTTTTTTGTACATCAGCATCTTCCTTTACCTCATGGATTCTTAAGTTTGGTCTCTTGATCACAGCTCAAAATTCCTCAAAGTTGTCTTTGTGCTTAATTTTTTTTACAAGATCTNATATATCAGGCTGATCTCAAGCTTATTATGTAGGTAAGGATTACCTAGATCTTCTGCCTCAATTCCTGAATACTGGCATTACAGTCACCCATTTGATATGGTATGAGGTATTTTACCCAAGACATCATGTATGCTAAGAGAATACTCTGCCACCTGAGAGTGCACTGCCAAGTAAGCTATGTCCCTAGCCCTACATTTTAATTTATTGATGCTTGAATATAGTATTTCCTCCACTTTGTGTTCAACCCATGATATTTTTTCTTCTCCTTGATCTAGACTATTGTTGATGTCTTCCAGGGTGTTATTCATTTAGTTAGTTTTTTGAGACAGAGTCTCACTATATTGCATTGGCTGGCCTGGAACTCTCTATGTAGATCAAGCTGACCTCAAACAGAAATCTGACCAGTTTAGAATCATAAAGAGATAGGTTCCTCTCCTCTCCCCAGATAACAGGTATGATTAAACAGCCTCTCCTAAGATGGGCTTTTTCTACTGAACCAGTGTTCAAGGTCAGGAGGCTCACTGGGTACCATACCAAACATTTGCTGACCATGCACTATGCAGATATCCTATCTACAACTTTGTTTCTGAAAAGAATCATGTAGTGTGACTTTAGGTCATTCCTTTGATGTTTTACTTGTGANCCATGGGGAGCTAGGAGGCCCCTCTCCTTTCCTTATATTTTTATTCAGTGTTCTTTATGTTACTTGAAGGTGATGGTATCTTTAGGAAATGGAGCCTTGATGTGTAGAGCGAATCTTAAACGGTCTTATTAATTGAAAACACCAGGCCAGGTATTGAGGTAAATTCTGAATGATCAGAGAGACAGAACAAGCCACAGCCAACTTCCTCACCTTGCCAACTCCTCAGCTGATCTTGTTTCCTCAGACTGCAGGCTTCTGAGTCCTCTCCCGAATGAGTCTCAGCTCAACTGCTGCTCAAAGCCTGAAAGCTTAAGAGGCCTTCTAGCTTCTGGTTTCCACACCTTATATACCTTTCTGCTTCCTGNCACTACTTTCTGGGATTAAAGGCATGTGTCTTTCTCAAGCAAAGACATGAGATCTCAGGTGCTGGAATTAAAGGTGTGTGCCACTGGAATTAAAGGTGTGTGCCACCATGCCTGGCTGTTTCCAGTGTGGCCTTGAACTCACAGAGATCTGGATGGATCTCTGCCTCGGGAATGCTAGGATTAAAGGCATGTGCTACCACTGCCTAACCTCTATGTTTAATCTAGTGGCTGTTCTGTTCTCTGACCCCAGATAAGTTTTATTAGGGTTCACAATATTTTGGGGGACATAATATAATCACCACATTGATGGATGAAATATATCCCGGGGAAAGATCTAGAAAGTTTTGATCAGCACACTTCCTGTTCACACTTGCCTCCTCACTGTGGACACAATTTGACCAGCAGACACCCAGTCCTGCAACATGATTTCTCTCCCATGATAGAATGTATCTCCTTAAACTAAGCAAGAATAAACTCATCTTTTCTTCTTTCTTTCCTTCCTTCCTTCCTCCCTCCCTCCCTCCCTTCCTTCCTTCCTTCCTTCCTTCCTTCCTTCCTTCCTAAGTTGCTTTTTGTCATGTATTTTTGTCCTAGAAATTAACAAAGTATCTGATACAACTGGTTGTGGTGAAAGAGAGAGAGCACAGAGAGTCCACTGAAGCTAGAAGGACAGAGTAGAACTGATGGGCGAAGTCTCACCATGAAAAGACATTGACAGATATCAAACATTCAAATATTACTAACCTCTTCCCCATCCAACAGGCAAATTCACCAGGACAACAAATAAAAAAACCATTTCCACAACTTGTCCTAATGATCTTGCTAATAGACTCTTTTCTGAGTGTCCTTTTAAAATATCCAGATAATCAATTTAATTATAAACTTTGTTTCTATGCTATTGTTTTCTGTGCTAAGAACCGGGGCCTTGTGGATGTTAGGCAGGCACTCTGTCACTAAGGTATAAAGCTTAATCTAAACCCATTTTCTCGTTTTTCTATTTTCTCTAGACCTATTTTCACTTTTTATTTTGATTTGCTTTCCCAGAGATGTTAGCAGTGCGTTACCAAAGTGTCAAAACTTGGCAAATCATTACATTGGGTCATGTGATTTGGTCAGTGATGGCTAAACTGATAGTGTCTACAGGTGGGAGTCTCCAAAATGGGAACTTTAAAAGCGATAAAACATACCAAGAAAGAATTGATAGAAATCTATGATTGATTTCATAAGGTTGTGTGTTAGTGTGGATTGTCTCATATGTGTGCACATGCATAGGGGTCTGTGTTCATGTGTAGACCCAGGGTCAACACTGGGTACCTTTTCATTTATTTATTTATTTGTTTTGTGAGAGCCTCTCACTGAACCTGAAGCCCATTGATTCAGCTAAGCTAACTGGTCAATGAGCTTCTGAGACATGCTTGTCTCTGTCTTACCTGTGCTGGGGTTACAGGAGCATGCTGCTATGTCAGCTTGTTACATGTCCAAACTCAGACACTCATGCTGGTGCAGCAGGTGGAAGGTGTTTTACCAACTGAGTCATATTCTCAGCCCCAGTAAGTTTTAACTGAGAATAAAAGCTGTGCTTGGCAATTTAATGTAAGACAGTAGTTAAGAGTGATACAGGACACAGTTACAGGTCTCTGAGGAGATGGTATAACAATTAAAAAAAAAACAAGACATTTCATAAGTTGTCCACATGCTTGCTAGACACAATGAGATTTTGGATAAGGTTATTTGTGGAAAAGAGCATAACAGAGCCATGGAGCTGTGCTACTTACTGGCTTGCTCCTCATGGCTTACTCAGCCTGACTTTTTTGATAGAACCCAGGGCCATCAGCCCAGCAATGACACCACAAGCAGTGGTCTGGTCCCTCCTCCCATCAATTGCTAATTAAGAAAATGCCCTACAGACAGATCTTATGTAGGGGATTGTCTCAATTGAAATTACTTCTTTTCAGACGACTTNAGCTTGTTTCAAGTTGACATAAAACTGGCCAGCACAATGCTAAAAAAGCATAAGAATTTTATAAAATTATCAGGAAAAGGGAGACCTCAAAGTCCATTCCTACTTANACACCTCCTCCTGTTGTGGAATATTATTTAAACTAGGCAAAGATGTGTTACAGTTGTTTATGCTGCAGAATATTACTTTAACTGTCTAAAGGTGTGTTACATTTGTTTATGCTGTATTTGTTTAATGATGTAAAGATGTGTTGTATCTGTTTCACCTTGCCTGCCTAAGNCACCTGATTGGTCTAATAAAGAGCTGAATGGCCAATAGCTAGGCAGGAGAAAGGACAGGCAGGGTTGGCAGGGAGAGAAAATAAATAGGAGGAGAAATCTAGGCTCAAGAAAGGAGAAAGAAGAGTAAGAGAAGGAGAGAAAGAGGAGCAATAAGCCAGGCAGCCATCAGCCAGCCAGACATAGAGACAGCAAAAAAAGTAAGAAAAGGTAAAAAAGCCCCGAGGCAAAAGGTAGATAAAGAGAAACAGATTGATTTAAGTTAATACGGCTAGCCAGAAAAGAACTAAGATAGGCTGAACATTCAAAAGTCTCTGTGTCATGATTTGGGGGATGGTTGGTGGCCTAAAAGAAAAAGCCTGGTACATCCTCCAACAAGGCCACACCTCCTAATCTTTTCCAAACAGTTCGTCAACTGGGGACTAAGAATGAAAATATATAAGCCTATGGGGGTGGGGCATTCTCATTTAAACCTCCACAGCAACCAAGAGCAAAGGCAATAGCCTGTATTGTTTTGGTGGTCTCCTCTGATCAACTTAAGAGTGATATGCCATACCTGACACTGAGATTTTTACTTGGCAACCTATAACTTCTTGGATGAACATAATCTACTACATAGGGTAATTACACTTTTATGCATATATATATATCTATTATTACATATGTTATATAATAGTTTTATATTTATGCATTTATTATATATATATATAAAATAGTAGATTTACATATGGTCTTTTCCAGTATCTTTAGTGTTAGTTATCCCTCCCCATGTAATCTACTCTGTCCTACCCTCCCATCCTTCTCACCACTTACACCTCCCTATTATTCCTCTTACCCCTGCATATCAAAAGAATGCACNAACTATAACTGATAATATATAATATTATCAGTGAATTAGGAACTATGTAATTGAAATTTAGAGGTAATAACTATAAACTATAATAAGAATTTATTAGATTGGGNAAATTAGGATTAAGAATTACTTAACTGGAAGACAGGCTGTTGAACATCCCCACAAGAAGCATAGAGAAAGGAAAATGTAAAAATAAGGTAATAGATGAATTTTATATATATTATTTAATTTAATTTTTATGAATTATATTTCAAAGTTGTATAGCCCTCATATTGTTACCCCAGAGACAGCAAAAATAGAGAACAGACTAGAAATCATGTTGAAAGACCTGTTTGCCAACAACTTTAAAAAAAATATTTTTATTTGTGTGTGTGTGTGTGTGTGTGTGTGTGTGTGTGTGTGTGTGTAGCATGGTGTGTACCAAGTATGTGCAGGTCTCTGTGGAGACCAGAGGAGTATATGTGATGGCCTGGAGCTGGAGTCACAGTCTGTTGTGAGTCATCCAACATGGATGCTGGGAACCAGACTCAGGTCTCTGGCCAATGGTGTGTCTTAATCAATCANCCATCCTAGCCTCTTGCCAGCAATTTTCTTAAATGGAGAATCCTTGATTTCAGTCCTGTGCTTTACACAGAGTTGCATATTTCTCATGGTATTGTTAACTGTCCTGTCTTATTTCTTATATTTTGAGTGTGTCCTATCTAAGAGTCTTTGTTCAAGTTCACCTATACATTTTTTTTCTGCTGTTCAAATCCCCTACTGTCCCCCTACAAGGATTTTGGTTTTGATAATCATACATTTCACTAGAGGAAGAAAGTAGCAAAAGCCATTGAGTTCTTTGCTATACACTCTATCTCTTTATGGAAAGTCACAGTGTTTNTCTAGGAGCCCATTTTGTCAGAAGTTTGCCTGATCCCCTTGATCCAATGAGGAATTCATTTATTAAATCTAATTACTTTCCTGACAGAGTTTTCTACCTGTGTAGTCATGATGTCAGCAGAGAGAGAACCTTAGTTTCCCCTTTCCAGCTTTACTTGTATTTATTGTCCAACTAAGANTTCCGGTACCATGCTGAGTAAAAGAGAAGAGAGGGGACACCCTTGTTTTGTTCCCTATCTTAAGGAAAAGCCATTGTAGAGGATGATGTTAAGCTGTGAGTGTTTCACATTNGGCTTTTGATAANGGCTGAACAAATTTCCTTCTTTACAGGGTATGGTGAGAGCTTTGATCATAAAGTAGAATTNAATCTTGGCNAATGCCTTTTTGTATACATTGAGGTAGTCTTGTGATTGNTATCNTTCATTCTGTTAGTGTGTTCTACCACAGTGATTAAATTTGATTTATTGAAATATTCTTGCATATAAGGGATGAGTCATATTTGGTCAGCATATAGGAAACTTCTGAAGTGCTAGTGGACTTGAACTGTAGTTTCTTTCTTTGTTCATTTGTTTGTTTGAAGAAAATGGTCACAAAATACCATTTTTATGATTCCCTTAAAATCTTTGTATAGTGTATCAAAAATGGAAGGAAGTATGATATGTGTACAGTAAGCCATATTTGCAAAACANAAAATGATACAGTTAGAGATGCAGCTGCTTCTGAAAAATGTAAAATGAGCAAAACTAAGTTTTGATCAAGAAACAAGTTTCATTTCTGAAGAGATGTGGTGATATTGTGTCCCCCAACATATTGTGCAAACCCTAATAAACTTACCTGGGGTCAGAGAACAAAACAGCCACTAGATAGACATGGAGGCCAGAAAATGGTGGCGCACACACCTTTAATCCTATCACTTGGGAGGCAGAGATCCATCCGGATCTTTGTGAGCTCAAGGCCACACTGGAAATAGCCAGGCATGGTGACACAGACCTTTAATCCCAGGAACTGATGGCAGGAAGCAAAAAGATATATAAGGCNTGAGGACCAGGAACTAGAGCCTTTTTAAGCTTTTAGGTTTTTGAGCAATTCAGCTGAGATCCATTCAGGTGAGGACTCAGAAGCTTTCAGTCTGAAGATTTGTGGAAACAGGATCTGATGAGGAGTTGTCGAGGTGAGGTTGGCTTTAGCTTGTTCTGCTTCTCTGATCTTTCAGAATTCACCCCAATACCAGGATCCAGGTTTTTAATTAATAAGACCATTTAAAAATTCATCTTACAAAGAGATTTGAGGCATTTTTGTCATTTATTTATTTATTTATTATTCTATTTATTTTACATCAAGGCTGCAGCCTCCCCCTCATCCTCCCCTCCCAGTCCCTCTACCCCATCACCCCCCTCCAACTCTCCAAACCTCTCCTCTTCTGTCTCCATTTAGAAAGGGCAAGTCTTCCATGAGTATTCCTAAAACATAGCATATCAAGTTGCAGTAAGACTAAGCACCTCCCCATGTATTAAGGCTGGGCAAGNTGACCCAGTAGGAGAAGTAGGGTCCCAAAAGCCAGTAAGAGAGTCCGAAACAACCCCTGTTCTGCTGTTAGGAGTCCCACAAGAGGACCAAGCTACACAAATATAACACATANGCAGAGTGCCTAGGTCAGTCCCATGTAGGCTCCCTGGTTGTTGTTGGTTCAGTCTCTGGGAGCCCCTATGAGCCGAGGTGAGTTGATTGTGTGAGCCTTCCCATGGTGTCTTTGACCCTTCTGGCTCCTNTACTCTTTCTTCTCCTCCTCTGCAGGATTCCCAATTTCTATCTAATGTTTGGCTGTGATTCTCTGCATCTGCTTCCATCAGTTGCNGGATGACACCTTTCTGATGACAATTGGGCCAGGCGCCAATCCGGTCACAGGAGATGGCCAGTTCAGGCTACTTATCCACTATTTCGAGGAATCTAAGCTAGGTTCTTCCTCATAGACTCCTGGGAGATTCCTCTGCACGGGGCTTCCACTGACCCGAAATGCCTCCCCCAGCAATCTCCCTCAGCACTCTCCTCTGCATGCACATAACCCACTCCCCACTGCCCTCAGTCCACTCACAAAATCTCTTCTACTTCCCCTTCCCAGGGAGATCTGGGTGTTTCCCCATGAACTCTCCTTGTTACCTAGTCTCTCTGCATGTGTTATAAAATAAAGCATAGTAATCCTTTATTTTATAGCTAATATCTACTTATGTACATACTATAGTAGAATATTATTTTAAGGTGTGTTACTTTTGTTTGTTTCAGTTGTTTAACTCTGTGAAGCTGTGTTACTGTGCCTTGTAAAATACCTGACCAATAGCAAGGCAGGAGAAAGATAGGTAGGGCTGGCAGCCAGAGAGAATATATAGAGGGAGGATTCTGGGAGGAGAGGAAAGAAACATGGAGGAGTGAAAATCGAGGAGTCAGAGAAGGAGGAGGACATCAGGGGCCAGCCACTGAGCTACACAGCAAGCCACCAAGTAAGAGTAAAATTTACAGAAGTANGAGAATGGGAAAAGCCCAGAGGCAAAAGATAGACAGAATAAGTTAAGAAAAGCTGGCTAGAAACTAAGCTAAGGTAAAGCCAGGCATTTATAAGTAAGAATAAACNTCCATGTGTGAATTTATTTGGAAGCTGAGTGGCAGGCCCCCCCAAAGAGCAAAAAACTAAAATACTAAAAACAACATTCTGGCATACCAACTTGGAGCCCAAATATTCATCTAGAGCCTGAGAAAGCTGAACAACACCAAAAAAGGGATACGACTCCTTTAAGAGTTTAGGTGGTGTGGGGGAGAGTGCTGGAGAGATGGCTCAGTGGTTAAGAGCACTGACTGCTCTTCCACAGTACCTGGGTTCAATTCCCAGCACCCATATGGCAGCTCACAACTGTCTGTAACTTGAAAGAGGGACTATATATGATATACTCTATATACTATATTCCTATATGCTCTAGGAATGCTTTAACTTTTAAAAAGTCAAAAATATTTTTGTCAAATGGAAATCAAAAATGCTTTGGAGTTTTGTTCCCACAGGAGATGAGAGGCTGTGGATTCCTTCAGGGTTAATATGGATCAGGTTTGAACAGGTGAGACCTCCTGAAACTTGACAGGTGATATCTATCAGCAAAGATTACTGCTGGTCTTCCCAAGACTTGGTCATTATCTCAAATTTTCTCTCTGGGATCCTAAAGGTTCTTCGTCCACAGACAGCAGGAAGAAGCATGGAGAAATCTATGCCCACATTCCCAAGAGTTAGGGAGTGTGGTTGGTTTTTTGGTTATTTGGTGGGTTTTGGATATTTGTTATCATTTAGGGGAATATAGTATATTGATATAAATTTAAAGTTATTTTGTTACACTGTATATATGTTTCTATCCTTGTTTAAAGGATTTTTGTATATTGATAAAATTTTAAGTTTTTTGTTATAACATATTGTATATTTGTTTCTATTCTTGTTTGAGGTATTGTGCCTATGCAGTTCATTTGGAAATGTAGGGTGAAATTCTAGTTTTTGAAAGCTATTATTATGAACTATATAGGAAAATCAAGAAACATAGGTCAGTAGTTAGTCATTTAAAACAAATTTGTAGAAATGTTAGGTATATTTTCTATGTTAAATAGATATATTTTAGATAGATTGTCTTCAAATACTTCAAAGATCTGTAGAATATGGCATTTAAAATGTTTTATTAATTTAAAGTTTTCATGACACACATGAGACACATCTGCTCCTGGCAGCACCAATTTACTTCAGAGAAGATGATGGGCATTGAAGAAACTCCTTATGGAGTTCACTTTCGTTGTGGCAAGGTTAGCCACTGGGCAAAGAAACTGCTCTTGCCTTTGATTNCTGACAATGTGCTATGCAGACTGGACATACAGGACACACATGAAAAAGACTGCTGAACTTTGCTAAAATAAGGCAGGACAGTCCTTCAAAATTTCTGCTTCACAGAAGAGTCTATTAGTTATTCTGTAGGACACAGAGGAAAGTGACTGACAAACTTTGCAAAACAAGGCAAGACAGTCCAAAACTGCTGCTTCATAGAAATGTCTACCAGATACTCTAGGCCTGTAGGCTGAACATTTGTTGCAGAGGAATTTTGGCTGACTGTTCAGGCAGCCAAATGACTCCATTGTTAGGTAATATTACATCCTTCTGAGTCTTTGATGGAGTTGAAGACTAAATAGCTATAGTTGTAGTTTTTATTAGTTATTATAGAAAGTAAATTAGGTGTAAAATTTTAGATTCACTGAGATAGGATAGATAATGCATTATTTTATCTGAATATGCTAACTATAAATGGACAGAATATTGTGAGTGTAATCCTTACTTGATAATTGTTATTGTATATAGTCTTANTATGCTTAAGTTAAAACCCTTTCATTTTTATTGAGATAAAAGGGGGAAAATACTGCAGAATATTATTTCAAGGTATGTTACTTTTGTTTATGTTGCATTTGTTTAACTCTGTGAAGCTGTGTTACTGTGCTTGTCTAAAACACCTGATGATCTAATAAAGAACTGAACAGCCAATAGCAAGGCAGGAGAAAGGATAGGCAGGGCTGGCAGGCAGGGAGAATAAATAGAAAGAGAAATCTGAGGAAAAAAAAGAGAGCTAGGAGCCAGATAAGGAGAAGGACTCCAAGGACTAGCCACCTAGTTACACAGCCAGCCATAGAGAAAGAGTAAGATTTACAGAAGTAATGGATAAGCCCAAAAGCAAAAGGTAGTCAGAATAGTTTAAGTTAAGGAAAGCTGGCTAGAAGCTAAGNTAAGTTAAGGCCTGGTTTTCATAAGTAAGAATAAGCTTCTGTGTGTAATTTATTTGGGAGCTGGGTGGCAGGCCCCCCAAAAGAGTAAAATAACAATACAAACATGCTCATGTGCAAAGCAGTTTTGCTTAATGGATACAAATGAAGCTCACACCAAGAGATTCAGTAGCAGCAGTTATGCTGTACTTTGAAAAACTTATTACCAATTGCATACAAAAGGAAGTAGACCATTAAAAATCCTCAAAAGGAAGTTCTATGGGAATGGTGTAATTGACTATGGGGAGTAATGTCATTGTGGATCCTTTAAATTCTGTNCAGGAGATCCATATTGTATGGAGGGCTGCATACTCAAAGACTGAGAGGCGTGTGCTTTCGGGCTTTTGTGCAAAGACTGCCAAATCATACAAGCAGGCACAGTGTGTAGCAAAAAGGACAATGAATGTGACCTTCCAAAATGGTACAATGGACTCATGTCCTATCAATGTCTATATGCTCAATGGGAGCCCTTGCACTGATGGTGGCTACTCCTATGAAAAGATGATGAACAGTGTGGACAAACTTTTGGCAAAGACACCAGAAGTGCACCTGAGATATGCTACAGTAAAATCTACACCAAAGGTGACCATTTTAGTAACTCTGGTATCACTGGAAATACACACATAAAACTTGATTCAGGCATCCCCTGTGGGAGAGTTCACTGTGAGAGCTTAATGGATATCCCCCTTTTGAGAGAGCATCCCACAGTTCACTGGACTCAGTTCAATGCTGTCACCTGTTGGGGGACTGATTACCATTTTGGGATGACAATACCTGATACTGACCACATGAAAGATGGCACAGACTGTGNTCTGAAGCATGTGTGCATGGACAGAAAGTGTGTTCATAAGTCAATTTGGGAAAAGTATTGTTTAGCAGAATCATGCACTCTAAAGGGGTCTGCAACAGCTGACAACACTGCCATCACAACTTTACGTGGCACCGTCCCACATATGTGGCAGTGGAAGGAGTGTTGACAGTGGCTATCCACTTGAGAAAAGAGGAACCCAAGAAAAATAATGACACGAATTATACTGATTATTTTTGTTATTTTTTATATCAGGTGCACTTAGTAAAAAGATACCAAAAGCTTCCCCACCAGGCCTTAGGAACTCTGAAATCATGGGCTTTTGAATGGGGATGCTTTGAAATTTTTTAAGTACACAAATTTGAACTAAGATAGAAAAAGTAGTTATTTATTGTGTGGAGATATGTGTATGTGGGGGGGGTCTGTGTGTACTGAACTGATAATTTAAAAATAATATGAGCAGTGTTTACAGATCTCTCCAATGTAAATTTACTCAACAACTCATTGTTGGAAATTGAAAGAACACTTTGTATGTATTCTAAATTGATATGTAGACATCAATTTTGCCTTATTGAAATATGGTATATGACCACCTGTCTAGTGACACCTTTTGTTTTAAATATTTATTGTAGGTATGTGAACTCATCTATTTGAGAAGCAATATGTAAAAAGTAAGAGTTCTTTATGTATATATATAGAAGACATCAACATGGGCAAATTATAGTTCTTACTTACATCCAGAGTTTGACTGTACTTCAACAAAATTAAACATCAAATCAAATGCATTATGTGGAGTTGTGCCTTAGACAAATACCTGAGCCATTTAATATCATACCTGGCTCTCTCTTCTACCTTGGCCTGCCCATGACTAAGCTCCTCCTATGTCTACCTTCTTCTTCCTCCTATGTCATTTAGTCTTGCTACTCTAATGCATCAACTCAGCCAGAAGACAGACCATTAAGAGTCAGCACTGCATGCAACCAAGCAAAGGGCATCCTCCATTGATGTCTCATGGGACATGGTGGCTATGGGTGAGGCTGTGGTGCACACAAGGATAACTCATCTGCACCTCTGGTTGGAGATGTTGATCATTCTTTCAATATGGCCCTTGACTGGGCATGCTCAACACACCAGCCTCCCAGAAGTAGTGACACCCTTACGGGTCACAGGCAACAGAACAATGTGGGCTATGGGATGGCTGACCTATAGGCTGCACTTTGGGGGTCAGAGACATTTTATCTACATGAAAGCCAACAAGGTTTTCATATCTGAACACTTCTCTGTATTCACCTACACTGACCAAGGTGCCCTGNATGAGGACCAGCCATTTGTCCAGAAGGATTGCTACTACCATGGCTATATGGATGGAGACCCAGACTCCATGGTTGCTCTTACCACCTGTTTTGGAGGCATTCAAGGAATATTACAGATNAATGGGACACTATATGAAATCAAGCCCAAGAACCTTTCTTCCACATTTGAGCATTTGGTTCGCAAGATAGACAGCGAGGAGACACAATTACTCCCCATGAGATGCGCACTGACAGAAGAGGAGCTAGCANGGCAAATGGAGCTCCGAGGGAATGATAACCCCACACTGATGCAAAGCGGCTATGAAGGCTGGTGGACCCACAAGAGTTTTCTTGACCTGGCATTGGTTGTTGACCATGAGCGAATTCGTTATCTGAATGGCAATCAGTCACATGTGTTACTGGAAGTACTGACCATTGTTGCATTAATAAATGAGATTTATGTTACACTGGATGTTGAGGTAGTTTTACTTGGAGTTGAGATGTGGAATGAAGGAAACCCAATGACAATGACTGACATATATGATCTCCTGACAGATTTTTGTTCTTGGAAATCTGTCAGNCTTAATCAGCGTATTCAAAATGATATTGCACATCTTTTTGTGCTNTATGATTTTTATCCATATCTTGGTTTAGCCCATGTTGGAACTGTTTGTATGCCATCTTATAATTGTGGAGTCGATTGTCTGATNGGAGAAAATCTTTTTCATTTTGGACATATTACAGCACATGAAATTGGTCATAATTTGGGTATGCTGCATGATGAAGGNTCATGTACCTGTGGAACGGAACCATGTTTAATGGCTCCAACAGACNCTGGCATCCACAAATTCAGTAACTGCAGTTATGCTGAGTTTTGGAAAGTCTATGCGACTGCCAACTGTATGCGAAAGGAAAAGAAGACAATGGGCAAATACAAATTAAAGTCCTGTGGGAATGGTGTGGTTGATGACGGAGANCAGTGTGATTGTGGATCTTNNNANANNTGTANANNNGATCCATGTTGTATGAAGGGCTGTACCCTCAAAGGTGGGGCTGCCTGTGCTTTTGGGCTTTGCTGCAAAGATTGCCAGATCATGCCATCTGGCACAGTGTGCAGAGAAAAGGACAATGAATGTGACCTTCCAGAATGGTGCGATGGACATTCACACGAGTGCCCTAAGGATGTGTATTTGCTTGATGGGAGCTCCTGTAAAGATGGTGGCTACTGCTATGAGAGGAGATGTAATAACCGAGATGAACAGTGTCAGCAAATCTTTGGCAAAGAAGCCAGGAGTGCAGCTCAGAGATGCTACAGGGAAATCAACAGCCAAGGTGACCGTTTTGGCAACTGTGGTCTATTCAGAAGTACATACTTAAGATGTAATGACTCAGACATCCTCTGTGGGAGAGTNCAGTGTGAGAATGTAAAAGCTATTCCTTCTTTGGAAGAGCATTCCACTGTTCATTGGACTCACCTCAATGGTGTNACCTGTTGGGGGACTGACTACCATTTTGGNATNACAATACCTGACATTGGCCATGTGAAAGATGGCACAGACTGTGGNCNAGAGCATGTGTGCATTAATAGGAAGTGTGTCAATAAGTCAATTTGGGTAAGTCATTGTNCACCAGAGATATGCNATNTGCAAGGTGTCTGCAACAATTTACACCACTGTCACTGCAACTCAGGGTGGCACCCACCACAGTGCATTACAAAGGGCAGGGGAGGGAGTGTTGACAGTGGCCCTCCACCTCCAAAAGAAGAGAAATCCATGGAAAATAACTGGGTGCTAATTATTCTGATTCTATTTTTTATTTTTCCATTCTTTGTGTTAATTTGTCTTCAGAATAAGTATGTAATATCACATAGGAGTGAAGAACTCAGTGTTTCCACTTCAGAAGAGGAAGAAGAGTCCAGTGATGTCAGCACTGCTAGCAAAAGCTCATAATTCCAAAAGTAATAAATCTTCAAAACATTCCCATGTCTTTTCATGTGTTAACTTGGCCCTTGAAGCATTGGTTGGTTAAGAATTTGCTGTAAAAAAACCATAGAGATGTTTAGTATTACAGGATTAAAACCTCAGTATTCAATAAAAGTGTAGGCCAATACTTAGCCTATGTTCTTCACTTCATGATATATTACACTGTTCTCAGTAAACCCCATCTCAGGGATCCTGCATGAGTGTGTTTTGGTTTGACCTCTCTCTGTTCCAGACCATCTCCCCTTTTTATGCTGCTTGTCACCTAGAGAACAGAATTCTTTGGATCCTGTTTGCTCACTGGTTGTCCTCCCTCATAGAATCTACCTACAGGGGAGTCACAGGGAGATTGTGGGAAGTGTTTAACTGAAGTTCCTGTCAGTGTTGCCTCAATGGCAGTTCTCACCTGTGTGGCATCAGAAGCTTTCCTTTGGCCCTTGATGACAAGATGTGGCCTATATCATGTGTATATTCATAGAAAGTGTTGTCCTTTGTCACACTGGACAAGCACTTATTCACTAAAACCTGTAGCACCCCAGAGTCTGCAACAGTAGGTATCACTGCCTTCGCAACTACTGCCTGAGCCCGCTCCATTGTCACAGGAGCAAGGTGGTGTTGATAGTGGCTCATAGAATAGACAGTGGTTGCTACTAGTTGCTGGAAGCAATTTCTTAAGATTTGTAAACAGAAGGTACTATCAGCAGCAATTGAACTCCTTATACTCTTGTTTGTATTGTTAGATACAGGGCAATAAAGCTCACTCTATCAGTACTATGCCTGCCTCACAACTATGAGAACCTGAGGTCTCTAGAATCCATCATAAAAGGCCAACTGTAATGGTTCTGAGTGCATATAATCCTAGTGCAGGCCAGCATGAGACAGGCTGGCTCCTGGGTTCACTCAACAGCCATTCTATCCTAATTGGTGAACTCCAGGTCAAGAGTCCTTGTCTTCAAGGAGGTGGACAGAGTTTCTGAGGGTGCCACCAGAGGTTGTTTTTCTGTCTCCACATGAACAGGCTCACATATGTGCATGTGCACTTCCACCCAGTTGCATAGGCTCACCCATAGACATGCATATGCACATACCACATACATATAAAAATAAGATTCAGAAGATTGTAATACTACAATTCTATGTTCTATGCAGACAATCCTAAGGGTTCACTTCCATGTTCCCTGTGGAAATAACACAAATAATCCTACATTAGGAAAAATCATAAAAAAGCAGATCACTGTGCTGGTGAAAACTAGATCAAGAAAAATGTCAAACAGTGAGACCAATCTGAAGTGACCAGAACAAGCATAGCCTGCCTTTGTTCAGCAGTGCCTACTTGGTGCTACATTTGATATGAGGGTGGAGACTTGGCACAGTCAGTGTGAGGATCTTGACTGAGAGACAAAGAAAGCCCAGGTCTCTTGCTGTGGTACAGCACCAAAGTCATGAGCAGGGCATTATTAGTTGTCATGGTGATTAGCATTAGAATCATGTATCATCATCCTCTAGTAATATTTGGTAAATTTGAGGGCTTTGTGGGACCTTCTGAGTGAAGCTGAAATCTCAAAATTCTATAGTTTCTAAAGGGGACTTGTCTCAAACACACACAGTGTCTCTGTAGGATACTTCATTGATTTTGAATTTGAATTTGATAAGACTGTAGAGAGTAGACTGAGGTCCTCTCGATTGTTTGAACTACTCACTGAAGTTCAGACGGGAGAGAACAGTGTGATCTACATTCCCAGTGAAAGTCTGCATCCCACATTGGAATAATGCAGAAGAGTGAAGGAGATCTAGTTCAATAGTGACTGAAATTCACTCCTTCTGACCTTGGTCATACAGGAGTGAATTGAAGAATCTAGCTCATGGTGTGTTTTTCTAACAGGAAATAGGGTGATACGCTGGCATATCCTGGACCTTAACTGGTTGTTTTTAGACAATTACCTGGACACAATTATATGGTTACAAATAGATAGAGATAGACATAGAGATATAGATCTTTTTATTATCTTGAGATATGTCCCATCTAATCCAGATTCTTCAGGATGTTTATTGTGAAGGAATTTTGGCTTTTGTCACAACCTTTTCCTAAATCTTTTGAGAGTCTTGAGATTTCCTTTTCTCAGTCAATATAGGTGATAAATTGTAATTATTGACATCTGGATGTTGAACCATTCTTGGCATTGTGGAATAAAGGCAACTGATCTTACTGAATAATTGTTTCTGTGTATTCTTTTTAAATTATTCCTTGATTTTACTCATTTTTCTTTTTTATTAAAAAGTTTTGGATACAATGTATTTCATCATGATTTCCTTTCTCCCAACACCTTGCAGATCCTGCCCATCTCCTTACCCACTTACCCAACTGTGTATTCTCTCTCTTTCAAGAACAAAACCTCAGTAAATCTAAAATCAAAAAACAAAAACCAACAAGAGAAAAAATGCCAAAACAAAACAAAAGTCAAATAAAAGCCCATACACTAAAAATAAACAATGTGGAATTCATTTTGTTTTGGTCAACTCTTCCTGGGCTTGGGGACTGCACTGGGGTGTGGTTGACTTGCCCATAGACACAGAACTAGAGAAAAATGATTTTCCCCTTCCCAGTAGATATGAATTGTAAATAACTTCTTGGTTAGGGATGGGAGCTCATGTTGACTTCCCTGTCTTGTGCTGAGACCCTATCTGTATTGAACCTTCATGCTGCCACAGTCTCTGTGAGTCTATATGTCTCTCTCTCCTGTTTTCTTGAAGTCATCCATCACTTTTAGCTCTTAAGAGTTTTTCTGCCTCATTTTCCAGACAGATCCCTAAGTCATGAGGGAAGGGGTTTGAGAGAGACATCTGATTTTGGACTGAGTCTTTCAAAGTCTCTCACTTTCTGCACACTGTCAACTTGTGAGTCTCTGTGTTGATTTCTATCTACTGCAAGAAGAAGCTTCTGTGATGAGGGTTAAGAAAGGCATTGATCTTTGAGTATAGCAGTATGCCATGAAGAGTCATTTTATTGCTACATTCCTTTATCAGAATAACAGTATTAGATTTTCTCCTAGGCTCGTGACGCAGCTAAGGTCAGGTTCTTGGACACTTTACCAATGTCTTTTATAGGTTCCATCTCATAGAGTGGCTTTAAATCTAAATTTAAAAAGCATTTGGTTACTTCCATGACATTTATACCATGGTTACATAAGTATATCTTGCAGGTAAGTTACTGGGGTAGGTAGGTCTCAGGATTTGTAGCTGAGTGATACTGATGATTACCTTTTTCCTAAAATATAGAGAGTACTATCCAGGACCATGAACACTAGTCAGTAGGGGTGAAGCTTCTAGCTGGGCACAAACACAACTTCTCCATGCTTGATTACAGAAGTGTTGGCTTTAGGAATTGGGCCTTACCATCAGGTTGTGGAAAGCAACCAATAACCTTGGCAATAGCTTATGATGTTTTGGACTTTTTTGGCAAACAACTCAACAAGATGTAGCTCATTCCTGGCACTGGAGATTTTACTTGGTGGCATAAGATGTCTACTTGGGGCATTGTCACCTTGGTTTATTTTGATAGGTTTTATGCCTCTAGGAAGTCATCCATTTTCATTTCTTTTACAATCTCCAGCTGGGTGGAATGTGTATATTAACATATGCCCTAATAGTGTTCTGAATTTCATTCGTGCCTGTCATAATGATTCACTTTTCATCTCTTATTTAATTAATTTGGATTTTCTCACTCTTTTTATTAGTGTGGATCACAGTTTGTCAATCTTGTTTATCTTTCCAACAAACCAATTGTTTGCTTCACTAAATTTTTATATTTCTTATTTTTCTTCTTTCATTTCTACCCTGAATTATTTACTTTCAACTACTAATTTAGGGTTCACCTTGTCCTTGGGTCTCTTAGGATTTTAGGTATCATTATTTGAGATCCCTCTGATGTGTTTATATAGGCACATGGTCCTGTGTGCTTTCCTCTTTTGACTGATTTCATTGCATTCCAAAGTCTTGGATATGCGATGTTTTATCTTCATTTCTTTCTAGACGTTCCTTGATTTCTTCAATAACCCATGCATCACATAAAGTGTTCTTATTTAATCTCCCAGATTTTAAGTGTGTTTGATAGATTTATGTGCTATTGATGTGTGGTTTGACCTCATTGTGATCAGATAGAACACAAAGAATTATTTCAGTTTCCCTATATCTTTTAAGACTTCCATTTTTGTCTTATTTGTTTTAGAGAAAGCACCGTGTATACTTAGAAGTTGTTTATTCTATACTCTTTGGACAGATTATCATGTAGCTGTCTGTTAAGTCCATTTGATCTATGATGTCATTTAATGTAGATACTTACTTGCTTGCTTTTTACCTGTATGATGAGAATAAGCTGAGGCCATATTGGCAACATGAGCAAAAAACAGAAGATATAATAATTATGATTTATGGAGAAAATGCAGAGTGTTAGTAAAGAAGTGAGATTAATTCATTTTGAAAAGTTATTGAAACATAATAGAAAATCTGATTGCTCTTACTGAGGAGTCAATAGAAAGCAAACTGGCTGAGACTGTAGGAAAATGAGTAGAATCTCATTCAATTATAATGTTCTGTAGACTGAAATGTGCTTGTTGCTAGGCAGTTCAATCTAGAACTCAACCCAATGAGAGACAAAGGAAGGTGGGGACAAATATTCTCTTTGTCATGTAAGGTCTCAAAACTAATCTATGCTGTAAATGAGACACGAAACAAGCTATCATTAGAAAAGATCATGGACATTGTCACTTCACCTGCTAGTAAGTCATTCAGGAATTTAGCACTAAAGAACAGAAGCACAAATAATTAGACTATGATTCCACAATGTGATTCTTTCCAGTATTTCAAACCTTGTCCACATATAAAAGATTATAACTATATTCTTTCCTATTCTGTTCTACTCATTTGATTGGGCATTCTAAACATTTTGAATATGTGGTTACTCTGGCCTTGAATAACACTGAACTAGACACTACGTCAGAAAAAATGCTAGGTAGCTACAGTACAGAGATTGATGAATTTGATGAAGCTATGGAATGGAAAACAATGGACAAAAGATTTTGAAAGTCAAACTTAAGGTTTCTGTACTATATGGCACTATGTGTCTTTATGGATGAAGATGTTATAGTCACTCAGGATCTGTGACATATTGAATCAATGTGTCAAATATTGTACAGAGACAATCCAGATCACATTCTTTTGCATTTGTTTTCCTTTAAGAAGATTACATGACAACATTTTAAGAATAAATTATGATTAATTTATGTGTTAATTATCAAGAATATTACATGAATAATAAATCAATGTATATCAGAACAAAAATTAATATTTAAATTGCCATATTTACTTCAAGAAAAGTATGGAAACCAATATGATGATACATGTCTGTAATCATAGCACTTGTATGAGAGCCTCAGGCTAAAGGACCATGACATCGAATTCAGACAAAGTCATATACTAAAATCCTATCTTCAAAAAAAATACCAAATCCAATAACAATAACAAACAGCAAAAAAAATGGAAAACAAATGGTAGTATCAGGATGTCACACAAAATTTAGAAATTTTGTCCTCCCAAATTTCTTTTCTCTTCCTCTTTTCTGCTATGTTCTCAAAGCATTGTATGCAATAAGCTGTGTGTGTGTGTGTGTGTTGGACACTTGAGTTCAGTTGTGAATGTATATGTGAGTGCACATATAAGCACATGTGAACACTCCACAGGTAGATGTTGGATGTCTTCCTTGTCTTTACTCACCTTATTTCGAGATAGGATCTCTCAATGCTCACAGAACTTACTAATGTAACTAGACTGGGTGGTCAAAAGTCGCCAAGAATCTCTCTGTTTCTATTCACACATCTTCAGCCTTGTTTGCCAGTGTTGCGTTTACAGAAAGAAATCACCTTCCCTGATGTGTAAACATGAGTTCTGGTGATCCAAACTCGATCTTCATGCTTGTGCCACCAGCATCTTATTACTAAGCCATCTCTTCAGGTTTGCAAGCCTCTAATTTTTTGTCCTTGTTTACTTTCTCCAAGTCATTAAGTCACTAATATTATTCTAAAAGTGAGATTTGTGTTTGACCAAAAAAAAAATCCCATATATTTATATTTAGTGACAAGGCAAAGATTCAGGAAAATAATTAGTGAAAAACTCCAATGTTGAATGAAGAAGAATTCAATGGAAACTTCTTGGTTTAACAAGTTAATATATTATGATTTAAATTCAATAATAAAAACAATATGTAAAAAATAACACTGTCAATTTTCATTTGTGTTCCTATATCTTGATTTAAAAAACTGAGAAAATTAAGGAGCAATGTGGAAACAAGTACAAATTATTAAAGAAGCATGGGGCCTGTTTAAAATACATTTCTCAATGAATTCAGCCTTCAGCTAAGGTGCCAGGCTATCTTATCTCAATACCATGTTTCCACGGATTTCCCTTAGGACAGTGCTGTGAACAGGAGCTTCTCTAAGGCTGGCAGTAGCACTGACCTATGAACACAAACGTATTTACAACACTAGTACAAAGGAATATCAGGTCCACTTATAAAAAGATACCAAGAGCTTCCCTACCAGGCCTTAGGAACTCTGAAATCATGGGCTTTTGAATAGAGATGCGTTGAAATTATTTAAGTACCCAAATTAAGAAAGTAATTTCTTAATTTCTTAATTACTTTCTTAATTTGTGTACTTAAGAAAAAAAAGTAATTATTTACTGTGTGGAGATGTGGGGGGAGGTCTATGTGTTCTTCTGTGTGTGTGTCTGTGTAT
>LZPO01027696.1:68944-92686 GCA_001675575.1 Neotoma lepida | reverse complement strand
CATGTGAAGTTATGCATTGTCTTATCATATATGGTCTACTATTTCAAAACTTAAAGGTTTATGAACATAGGTTTATCTATTTTCAGAAGAGATTTCTATTTCTTGACAAGATACATGGTCATGTGGCTGTGGTCATATATGGTGTTTATAAGTTCCTGTTTTGGAGTATCACTGTAATGCTAAGTGCAGTCATTTTTCTCAGTGTAATAAAAAGGGTGAGTGGCAAAGGACTTAGTGATCCAGCACCACAGGCAACCGTGAGGAAAAGAGGGAGCAGCAATGGATACACAGCAGCTCAGCCACGGACAAAGAGCGCCCCTCCCACCCTGGCTCAAATCCAAGGTAAAACTGCAGTGGCCCTGAGGATTCTGTGTACAGTCCTATGTCAGCTAGACAAGCAAAGCTCCGGCTGGACCTGCAGTTACAGATGAGCAATGTGGGGCATGGCTTCATTTACTTGTCTCATGCTGCTGAGTTCAAGTTTTATGGTTTTCATATAAATATTTTGTTGTTGGGGCATTGTTTTTGGTTTTCCTGTCCTTCATGGAGAGAAATCTAAAGAATTTATTGTATCATATGTATTTCTGGTCCTTTTGTGGAGATGCCTAGGTTTCTTGAAAGTTTCCTTGGTGACTATAGGAATTCTGTCTGTGAACCAGCACTAAAGAGTTCTTAGGGAACAGCAGGAGCTAGGGGGAGTTCCTGCAGAACCTGTCACCATGCTGTTGTTTTTCAGTGTTCTAAGAAAGAAGAATACTGATTAGGTCACATAATTTGCACATAGCAACCAATTTTAAACATTTCTTTCTTTCTGGGGCTAGTGGTACATGCCTGTAGTTGTTCCACTGGGGAAATAAAGCTGAAGTCATCCTCGGTCAATATAGTGAGTTCAGAACCAGCCTGGGCTACATGAAACACTATCTCAAAATAAATAGAAGGGGAAGAAGGGAGGAAGGGGGCTGAGGGAATGTCTCAGTACATAGAAGTTAGGAGGAAAATGCAAAGTGTAGTGAAGCACACTTAGAGTCTTAGCCCTGGGGAGGTAGGATGGATGGATGGAGNCGTGAGGCTCNATGGCCANCCAGCCAACCTAGCCTAATCAATGAGCCCCAAGTGCTAGTAAGAGGCTCCTGGGGGTTAACAACTGAGATTGACCTCTGGCATGCACACACGTGCATGTGCACACATAGTCACACACAAATAGTTGCTTTTTATGTATTAAGCACTCATGCATAAGAGCAGTTCTAAAATCCAGAAAATAATCTTGATTTGCATAATGAATTAATATTGAAAGTCAATTGAAAACTAAACCAGATAAAATTATTCATATTCTAATCACAGCTGGAAATTAGACATAAATGACTATAGGACTGAGGTAGTTCAGTGGCAGAAGACTTGCTTATCTTTCACATGTCCCTGGTCAGTCTTTAGTCCTCCACCCCACTCCAAATACACACAGAAATAAAGCTGGTCATTGGGGTTGGCAGATTTGAGTGCCCCAAATTTCATTTGTAAGACTTTAACCAGAATGCATAAATGAGATTTTTAATGAATAATTAATAAACTTTACTCTGCATTTCCTGTAGCCGACAGTCTGGTTCTCCTTGCAGATCTGGGTTGTTAGCCCTGATAAGCAACAATTATAATCNTCTAGTATAAGTTTATTCCAATTTGAAGAAAAGCTAACAATTTACATAAGTGTTCATTTTCTTTTAGGTCAGTTCTTGTTTTCAGTTATGTTGTTTTTTATTCTGCTCTCCTCCCCCAAGAAAACACTTCAAAGAGAGGGCCTTTCTTGCTGCTTTGATAAAAGAAAATCAGATTTTCTACTCTTACACATTTATGCAAATCCGATTTTTGAATAACAATAAAAACTCTTGATGAAAAGAGATTCTACTATAAGGGTTTTTATTAAGATCTTGGAATAGTCCCTCTATAGTTTAAATATTAATAGAAAAGTTTTTTTACTTATTGTTCATTATTCCTTGTCTATCAGTATTAGATGTCTCCCTTTGGTTGCTTTTATTGATTTTATTTATTCTAAAGTGATTTGAAAACATTGAATTTCACTCAGAATTTGAGAATACTTTGCATTTCCAACTTTCTTAGGATCCCACGGAGAGTCCCCACACTCTGTAAGATCTTCAGTGTCTTCAAGGCAGTCTGATGAAAGTATAACAAAGTTGAGGCACAGTCCAGCTGCAGATAAACAAATACCTAAGAGAAAAATTGTCAAGCAAGGACATGGAACTTTGCAGAAGGTTAATGCAAAAGCGGTACCGATGCCTAAAAACTCAAGTCAGTCCAAGAAAGGTGAAACTTTGAATAATAAAGATTCAAAACAGAAAGTGCTTCCTGGAGAAGGGATGCTGCAAATTCAGGCTTCTCAAAGACCTTCCAAAATGGAAGCAGCCACCACACAGAAATGCAAGCTTNCCAATGCCAGTGACAAGAACCATGTTCTTAAACAGAGGCCTCACAGATCCCTGGTTAACCTGGCTTCTGAAACCAGTGATACAGAAGCACTCCAGTCACTGTGCAGACCTCACCCACAAAAGCCATTAGACAGTCAAGAAAAAAGGAAACCAGAGCTAGAATGCCAAAATAGTTCAAAGCTGGAGGAATCAATAAAACATGAACTGAAGNCAAAACAAACTAGCGTAGATCAAAGTAACACATCCAGTTACAAAGACTTGAATCATTGCAATGCAAATTCGAATTGTCGAAGCATTACTGCCCTAAAATCCGTGATTTCAAGTCCAAATGAAAACTCCATAAACTCTAACCCAGTTTGTGATTCAGACTCAGCAAATGCAGAGCAAATCTATTTACTATCAGATAGAAAGAAACAATTAGGAAGAAAAAACACAGACACTAAGCCAAGTATGAATTGTATGAAAGTGAAAGAAGTTTTACTGTGTGTTCCTGAAGGGACAAGTGGTACCCTAAACTCTCTTCAAGATGAAAGAAAATCATCAGTTCAAAGCCAGTTACCCAATGACTCTGCTACCAAGGACAATAAATGTGTTACAGTCAACTCGGCTGTTTCTTCCAGATGTCTTTTGGGACAACCATCAGAAAAAAATTATAAAAATATGGAAACATCGGAAACCCCGGAGAGCCATGATACTCCAGAAGCTCCATTCATGGGTCACTGGGATTTGAGCACCAGTGCCACACATCAGAGAGAGAGCCCAGAATCTGACACTGGCAGTGCTACCACATCCTCGGATGACATAAAGCCCCGCTCCGAAGACTATGATGCTGGAGGGTCTCAAGATGATGAGGGCTCCAATGACAGAGGCGTCTCCAAGTGTGGCACTGTGCTATGCCATGACTTCCTTGGAAGAAGCAGCAGTGACACCAGCACCCCTGAGGAACTGAAAGTCTATGACGCCAACCTAAGAATCGAAGTCAAAATGAAAAAGCAAAGTGGGAGNGACCTTTTCCAAATTAACTCAACAAGTGATGAGGAGATTCCCAGGAAAAAGCCAGAAATTTGGTCTCGGTCCATGATAATCCATCCCAGGGAAAAAGAAAGTATTCCACGAGGCAGTATCCCATTTGCTCAGGAAATGGACCAGGTTTCTTCTTCAGCAGATGAAACGGAAGATGAAAGATCTGAAGCAGAAAATGCTGGGGAAAATTCCTCCCCGTCCAACTCAGGTACTCAGCACGTTCAGGGAATAATTAACTTAGCTTTTGAAGATGGAACTGAACATGAAAGTCGTGAGTTTTCTGCAACTAAAAGGTTTAGAAGGTCAGTGTTGCTCTCGGTAGATGAGTGTGAGGAAGTGGGGTCTGATGAAGGGGAAGTCCACACCCCCTTCCAGCCCTCTGTAGATTCTCTTTCACCTTCTGATGTTTTTGATGGTGTTTCTTATGAGCACCATGGAAGGACAGGCTACTCCAGATTTTTGAAAAAAAGTGAAGATACTACTATACATTGTAAACACAACGATAAAGGCAGCAGTGTGTATAAAAGTGAAAGCATTCTCCTGGGTCCTAGTAGCAAAGACTCTTCAAGAAAAGATAAACAGAATGTCTCAACAGACCCAAAGCACAGGTTAGCTGTACCATCCACAGGAAGCCAACAGCTTTCTCCAGAAGATGAAGAAGTAAGGAATAGAAGTGGGGTGGCTAATGGCTTTCAGCAGCACAGCATGCTCTTGGATGGTGACACGAAATCTCAAGAAAGACCGTGTCATCTGGAGCTTCATCAAAGAGAACTCAGCTCCAACGTACCAAAGATCAGTTCAACAAAATCTCTAGACTCCTATCCAAGCCAGGGTCTGCCTCAGGAAGGTCAAGTGAAAGCGAGCCATTCCACAGCTCCCAAGAAAGCTAATAATGCTGTGTTTTCAGGTAATGTACAGAAGTAGATACGCTAGACATATAGGAAAATAAGTTCATAGACGTTTAGAGTTGTCTGTAGCCCTGGATGTTATATTTTAATTAGAATGTTTAAGCTACAGTTCCAACTTTTAAATGACAATTTAAATTTATTGATAATATGAAAATGAGTTAGCTGGCTGTTCATTACTTATTGTTTGCTTACAATCTTAGTGAATACTTAGTATGTAGTGGAAAACCTTGTTTACTAGACACAGATAACATGCTAGATCTTACCTAAAAAAAAAAAAAAGGAACTTAGTTTGGTGTCATTTCAATTATTATGTCTGATTTAATATAAGCATTCTTGGCTGTTGNAAGCTTTATTTTACATTGGATATGTTTATGGATTTTCTAGTATATATCTAAGAGGGCTGTGCAATAACTATAGTAATATGTACTGAAAAAAAGCACTAAACTATTTTAACTAGATTAATTATTATAATTTATATGCATTTTACAGAAACTAAGACTTTCTTCAGTATCAATATAATTCTATTCTAAATTTTTCAAGCAANAAGTTGAGTTTCCTAAAAGAGATTATATTTAGAAGCAATGACAATATATGAAAAGGCCCAGTCTTCTTTCACATGCTAAGATAATTTCTTATCTTATCAATTGTCTAATTGTTTTGTGTTTATGTCTTTCTTATTTCAATAATTCAGACTAATGACTTAAAGTATTGCAATAGTAGCTGGTTGAGTAACTATTGTNTATCATAATTAAGAAAAATATTGACCAGAAATCCCTATTCAGTAAAATGATAAGAACAGGTGATCTTCCAAAGTTGTATTTTTTGGTTGGTTGTCCTGGGTCACATCCTCCTTTGCATGTGCAATATACAAATAAGCCTTTAGATACAGTGTGTTTGTCCCTACCCCATGAAACCGGGTTATTTTTAAGGCACCTCCAAACGACTCTCTTTTTTTCCTCCTNGAGTTTCTATTGTAGTGAAGTAGATTTGTGTGTACTTTTATGTTTATGTTTAAATAATTTATGTTATTTTCTGTATTCTACGTTTTCAAATTAAAATGTGGAAAATTATTGTTAGTTACCTATGTTGATTTTGCTGCTAAACATTACCCTTGAATTTTTTAACGGAAAAATAAATGCCTCAAAAATTTTGTCAATTTTGTAAAAATGTTATTTTTTCCATGTTATGTTTTTCTGANAGGAGCTAATACTGTTATATTGTGTTAATATTGTTCTACAAGACTCTGAGGGGTATCGGTGTGCAATTTTTACATTGTGTAGTATTATGAATTATTTCAGGAGACATAGATGATTGTGACACACTGGCACAAACCTGCATGTATGACCACCGGCCTTCAAAAACCCTCTCTCCAATCTATGAGATGGATATAACAGAAGCGTTTGAGCAGAAAGTGGAATCAGAAGTCCATGTCATAGACAGGGACTCTGAAGATGATCAGCACTTTGCAAAACAGGACTGGACACTGCTGAAACAGCTGCTTTCTGAACAAGATGCAAACTTAAATGTCACAAGTTCTCTTCCTGAAGACCTAAGCTTAGCACAGTATTTAATCAACCAGACACTCTTTTTAGCTCGAGATAGCTCAAAACCTCAGGGTTCAGCACATGCTGACACTTGGAACAGATGGAGTGAACTGTCGTCCCCACTGGATGGTTCCTCAGCAAGTACCACCATGGCTAGTGTTTCCTCTGAAGATTGTTCACCTCTAGGGGAGTGGACAATCCTGGAATTGGAAACTCAGCATTAACAGTTTCAACATTCGGGAAAAATTTAAACTATGCCACCCCTGTATTTTTTGATGCCTACATTATATTTATAATTTCATTAGCCAGATATAGACTGTCCTTAAAACTGATGGAGTCTTTTCCATTTATTGAGGTAAATATAGCTTATTTATTAATATGATGTCTCATGTTAAAAATGTTTTTCTAAATTTTTGAGCATGTTTTCCATAACTATTAGAGGGATTAGAAGGCTTGTAGAAAATCTCTGCTCCAGTTTTCTTTCCTAGCTGANAATTTGTTCATTTATTCAAGAATTTCCATGTCAGTGCACNAGGAGATCAACCCCTTACTTTTGATTCTGCATATGGTACCATAATAATTTAACAATAAACTTACTGTGTGAGTGTGCATTATATAAAATCAATCTGTGAGTAACATTCAAACTCAGGCTGAGTGCTGGGGTTGGGGAGACAGAGGGCCCCCCTCAGCTTTTCCCAGCATTTCAGGACCAGGACATTGAGAAGTGAGTGTGCCTTGGGTTTCAACCGTATTTTTAATAAACTAGGAGAAGTGGGGCTTTCTGGATATATCCAGGGATAGCCACTGGAAACTGTCCTGTCTCTGTGNACCCTAACCATTAGTCACTTTATTTTGCATGCCATGATAAAAATACTTTGGAACTGCCCTGCACCGAGCAAGCACCAAGTACTAATGGAAATGAGTGGGTGAGNCAGCCGAGTCCTGATCTAATATGGGCACATGCTTCCCGGTGTCTGCTTAGATCTTCTTTGTCTGCCAGACTTCTCTCAGTCTGTGGTTTTGTAGGAAAACAGATACGTAATGCTACTAGAGAGTAAACACTTGGGTCTTAGATGCTGGTGAGTATGGCCCCTTAAGGTAATGGGATTTCTCTGTGTCTTGTAACTAACTCATGTTTCTCTAGAATATATCAGAAGTAAGGGAATCTTTTAAGTTCAAATTTTTCTAAATTAGCAAAACTTTCAAAAATAACAATAGGATGTATAAATATATTGAACATAACAACCAGGTTAGTATAGAATTACTTGTTCTAAAATAACAATTATATTTTCATTTAGTACTAATCTGTTATACCATAAAATTTATTTATTTTTCCTGTGTATTTGCCTGCATATATGTCTGTGTGAGGATATCAGATTCCCTGGAACTGGAGTTCCAGACAGTTGTGAGCTGCCATGTGGGTACTGGAAACTGAACCCAGGTCCTCTGGAAGAGCAGCCAGTGCTCTTCACCGCTGAGCTGTCTCTCCAGCTCAGATTTTTTTCATGCCTTTATAAAAACAGTTTCAAATTTTTTTACATTTATTTATTTTGTGTGTTTATGTGGGTGCTGTACACATGTATCACAGCACGCACATGTGGAGGTCAGAAGACAACTTGTGAGAGTCAGTTCTCTCCTTCCACCACATGAGTGCCGGGGATTGAACTCAGGTCACTGGCCTTGGCAACAAATGCCTTCACCCACTGAGCCATCCCTCCATTCCCGGTTTTATGCCCTCTCTACAGGGGCACTTTGTCATTTAGACTTAGTCATTAACTCAGTTGTCTAAAGTAGAGAAATAGGCATTGAAAGTAAGCACTCATGTGTGAATATAAATACAATAAATAAACAGTTCAGTATCTAGTGGAGGGCAGGAGAATGTAAGAAAAACATTTCAATATGAACACACACACTTTGTACTTTGAAGCTGGGTGGGAATTTCAAGATCAGACTGATCTCTTTAAATGGTAAAGGAAGGCTTTTACGACCAGAAGATTTAGAAGGTTCTACAGCTTACTTGTGGGCTAGAATCCACTATTTCTTAATTCCAATTTGCTGTTATTTCTACCACACAAAGCACTTGGTTTTCTCACAAAGCTGTGAACAAACATTTACAAGTAGTTTGTAGTATGAAAATGTTTTACATGATAACAATTAAAGAACACATCCATTTCCAAGACATTTGTGGGTTTTTTTTTCCTGAACGTGAAGTTGTCTTACATGTTCCTTTTAATAAACTTCCCCCAATTGAAGTTGCATTTCTTTTTCACCCTCAGATCTTAAAACTTTCACCTTAAATTATTAAGACTTAAACCATACTCAGTTACACATCACTTCTACAGACAGATCACTGGAGAGGCATTTTGCCTAAGTGGTGAGCACTTAGGGAAGTTGAGCACGTATTACACTTTTATAGCTGCTTTGTGAGCATGCCTTCACCACCATCNGCTGCAGGACTCTGTAGCAGTACTACTTCATGTATTGAAGCCATACCCAGGCACAGATATGCATGTACTACTAACATTCATTTTCCATTAGTCATGTTAGAGACTGTCAAATGCAATGTACACCAACACATTTAAATGTCCCAACAGGTCTGTAAAATATGTATTCTTTATTTTACACATAGGAAATTAACTTTTTAATTTTTATTAATATCCATTCATTAGGGAGAAAGCATCCTTGTCACAGTGTGAAGGTCAGAGGAAAACTTGGAGGAGTCAGTTCTCTTCTACTGTGTGGGTTCTGGGCGCGGAATTCAGTTGTTAGACGTGCTCACAAGCACCTTCATCTGTTGAGTTGGCCCCAGAAACTTAAAAAATGTATATTCTGTATTTTCCCTTATTCTGGATGATCTGACATAATGGAAGAAACAAAAAAAATTAAACTATTATCATATGGTAAAAAAAACCACAGTTGGACATATTCAGTTAGGAGAGCCAGGAGAAGCCACAAAGAGCTCATTGGGAAGAGGTCAGAGGAGGTCAGAACTTGTCAGNGATGCACCAGCTAAGTTGAGGCTGGAGTGCCATAGGCTGCGGACCTAGTGCTATACATAACAGGTAGGTCGTTTTTATTTATTTTGCTNCAAACCATTAAGTAGGCATACAAACTTTTTAAAGATNTTTTTGTTCATAGTTTATATGAGATTGTAAAATTCTAATCAAGAAAATATCTTTTTCTTTAAACATCCAAGTATTTTTATTTTGACTTGCATTGTTTGGAAGGATGAGAAAATGTTTGGAGAAAATTTACAGCTCTTTGATCCCCTTTCTTGGAGCAGCCAGATAACATCTGATGCTACTTTTAAGGATGAGTCAGAATTCACTTGGTGACTGGATGATCTTAACACAGCAGCACTTTGAGAAAAGGTGTCCAGGGCAGGCATCTAGAGGAGGTGTATAGACAAAGGGAGAGAACAGCTGGAACTGAAAACAGCCTGCAAAGTTACAATGTCTAAGTTTCCATTATACATTCATTTATTTGGATTTAACTCTCTGTAGAAGGTCACAGTCTATGTTTGTGGGGAACTAACTACCTGCAACTCACAGTGGATAAGCTATCAACATTTTTTTAAATAAAATCTTTATTGGTAAAACATTTACATAACATACAATCTGCCCATTTGTACANCTCAATGATTTTTAGTGTAGCATATTCTGAAGCCGTTGCCACTTTCAAGTTTAGAACATTCTGACTGTGTTCACCTCATGCCACACTCTTCACAACACTGCTGCTCACCCCCTTCTTGCCAGCCAATCCCCCTCCATTTTCCCCTGTGTGTATGTGTCTGCATGTGTGTGCACATGTGTTTACAAGTTCATGGCTAGCCTGTGCTATGTAGCATCTCAAATTAAGAAACCTTGATAACGGTATATATGATGATGAGTTGAGTGACANAGGCACTGGAGACATTGGAGAGAGTACTTTGGGATGATAAAAGCTTGAAATGGTAGCTTAGGAGAGACAGGAGAGGACATATTTGAGTAATCTAAGAATTGAACAAACTAGATAAAGAAAAGAGAAGTCACCTTAGAAGATTGAGATTTCTGACTGGGTTGGCCTAGGTGGTTGGTCAACCAAAATTTGAAATGAGTGTAAGAGAGAAGATGAGTTTAATTGAGGACAATAAAATTGAGGACATAGTGAGTTTGAGATGCCTGGGGGACATTCAAGGAGCTGGGGACAAAAATATTATTGAACATTCAAGAAAAGAATCTGAGGAGACTGAAAAAAGGGATGCTCAGAAATAGAAGTAGGAAGTTGTCCTGAAGAAAAGTGATGATGTATAATCTTGCTGCTAATCAGAGGAGGGTATGTCAGAGTGCAGGCTCCTACCTCAGCCTCTCAAACCCAAGGATTTTTAGCAGCCTTTTTCTCTTGTAAAGGCAGTGTTGGCAAGAGAAAGGTGTTGAGGTCCTCATGTTGTTTTACAAGTTCAGCTTGCCTTTCCAGTAAGTGATNAGGCAAGCTCATGTCAAAAGTGTTCATTTCAGATCCAACCTACTTTCGCCCTGTTGGGATCTGCCGTTAAGAGTAAAGACTTTGAAAGACTTTGTGGTGGTGTCCCTGTGATCCCAACATGTAGAAGAGGCAGAAAGACCACAACTCAGAGCCAACCTGAGCTACACAGAAAGACCCTGTCTATAATTAATTAAATAAAGTAATAATCTCAAAGGCTTGTCTAAAAATGTTTATCGTTGAGCTAGACAGTGAAAATTTTTTAAATAGCTAAATAGAACTGATGAGATGGCAGAGCAGGTAAAGGAGCTTGCTGCCACACCAAATGACCTGAGTTCAAACCCTAGTACCTGCCTGGTAGAAGGAGAGAACCAACTCCCACAAGTTGTCCTGTACCTCCACATGTACACCTTGACATGACATACCCCAAAACACAAATGTTTTGAAGAAAAGTCACTAAATAATGTATGGTGTATATATAACTCATGCAATGATCAAAATTGCTTACAAAAATCTTTTTAAGAAAAGATGNCTGGGGGGGAAATAGGTTGTGTTTGTGTATATATCCACATAATGTCCCAATTTTCTATATCTTGTATGTATAAAAATATTTGAGACCAATTCCCTTACAAAATTTCAACTATGTATATAACCTGAGAGCTCCTGGGAGTGCCTTTATCATCTCCTTAACTGCTATTTTTACAGTCCTTACAGCTGCTCTTTCTAAATCTTTTAAATTAAATACTCAAAGGTTAATATTATGTAATGAAACCTCTTTACAGAAGGTGGCGGGATCTTCATCTGAAGGCCTGCCATCACCCATTACAAGTGAGAGTGTCTTAGATGGCTAAGGGGTTATTTAAAAATCAATCTACTAGTGCATGGAACTATTCCATCACTTGTATCAGTTGTCTTGTCCAAGGAACAATGTTGGGTACATGGATGGAAACTTTAGCCCCTCTGTATCATATGCTGTGAACCATTCATCTAGCTTCCTCATTCTGTGGTATTGCTGTCACCACGGAGCCACATGGACCAACATGGACCACTGCACATTTCCCACCCCTGCTGGTTTCTTTGTTTTGTTTGTTTTGGTTGGGGTTTTAGTTGTTTTTTGTTTTGTTTTGTTTTGGTTGGTTGGTTGGTTGGTTGGTTGCATTTTGGTTTTTCGAGACACAGTTTCTCTGTGTAGCCCAGTCTGTCCTGGAACTTGCTCTGTAGACTAGTCTGGCCTCAAACTCACAGAGGTCCACCTACCTCTGCCTCTTGAGTGCTGGAATTAAAGGGGTGTGCCACCACTGCCTGACCTCTTTGTGCTTTTGACCCAGCTCAGGGTCAAAGGAAAGCAAAGCTGAGCTTTAGCCTGNCATGCCTGCCACTGGAGCCAGCTCCCTGGTTCTGATAGGCTCTAGGCCAACACCATGACCTGTGCCTTTCCATCAGCCATACCCAGCTGCTAAAGGGGCCCCAAGCTGGGTGAACAATCTTACTCTACTTTCTTGCACAGGAGAAATGTATACTGCATTCTCTGGGGCATGACTGCCCATCCCTGTGGTAAGCTTAACTTTTCACCTTCACTATTTTGTCATTTACGCTTTGTATAAATTATTTAGGCTTTCAGGCCTTCAGAAGCTCACTAGCACTACATTTGGTATTCTGTTAATTTATTTCATAGGAACTCCGGCTCAGTACTTAAAATGTCACATATGCCTTCAAGTGACCTGGACAGACTTCTTTGCCCTTCTCTCATATCCTGAGAGCTTTAGTGCCGTACAAAACAAACGTATGTGCCAGTCTAAATCATTTAGATCCACCAAGCCTCTCCTACCTCATAAAGATTGTGTCCTACCATAAAAGGAGCTCCAGAAATGCAGTTTCCATCCTCACCCATGCTGCCATGGGCTTCTCTGTGATGGAGTTGTATACCCATAGGCTCAGAGTCCCAAGTCCTCAACCTCTTTCTAGCTCTTCTGTGAACATCTGTGGCATACAAACATTTCTCTCATCCCAGTTTCTTTACTACTGCCTACTCTTTGTATATTGTGTCTTCCATTTCCTGATAGTTATGGAGACCTCAGCCAGTGACAACTAAGTATCCCTAAGGGCTCATCTGAGCCTTTTCTCTCATTTTGCCTCAGGCTATGTAGTATATTACAGACCAACCCCATCTGTCCCCATATGCCTCAGCCTCATAAGCCATCTTGTGCAAGGCTTTTCATTCTTTAAACGTTTTCNCCCAATTAAAGGAGTTTAAATGCAGAGTGTTTCCTGATGATTATGGATTCTTACCCTGAACCATTATTAAGGCCCCAGCCTGCATGCTTGAATCATGGATTTTCCTTTCCTCTCTAATAAAGGTTGGATTTGAGGGTATCTTCTACCTCACGGCCTCCCTCTTCACTGTCTGATTCTTTCCTAGGTTCCCAGTTTCTGGATCAGGAAGCATCTAGCTTGTACTGGTTCCCTAACATCCTGCCAGCTGTACCAAATGGCAAGCTAGCACTTCCTCCCTATACTCCCTTTTCCCACCTTCCCTGCCAAATCAGAGGCTAGTGCAGAAAGGAAAGCATCTGCGTGCTTCTCCTGTTGTGATTCCTCCCTTACATGGGCAAGCTNGTTCTGCAAACAGCTTTGCTTCAACTGCACATGTCTTGTTGGCCACCTCAAAGGCCACACAGCAGCCATCACAGCTCGCTTAGAATCCTGTCCCGTATGTTCAACCCTGGGCAATTACAATGTATTCTCTAATCCCTCAGCTGTTTGGGAGATATTTGTAAAATGGACCCCATTCAACAAGGATGCGTACTAGCGCATACCATGTAGGGAAGACAGCCACTTCAACATTACCCCCAACATTACCACTTTCACACAGCTCAGCTTTGGCGACATGTTCTATCATCCATTGCAAGGAGCATGCAACTACTTTGACAGCAAGGAGGTACACCATGCTGTACTACAGGAGATAAAGACTGTATCAGGATTACTTCACAGATACTCTGCCCTCAGATCAGCCTCAATCATTGGTTATAGGAACCAAGCAAACCTTCCCCCCAGCTCATCTTTGGTTCTGTCAGTCCCTGTCCAGGTACCGGTTGTATTGCATGACTTTTCCTGGGGAGACCTGAACAAATACCTCTTCATCCGGATGGCACCAATGGCAAATCAAAGAAACTATTCCACCCAAGTCTAGCTGCATCACCAGCAAACTCCCCCTGCCACACACACACACACACACACACACACACACACACACACACACACACCACCAGTGAAGACTCACAAAAGCTGCTCCTGGAGCTCCCTCCACATCTTGTTGCAACAAGCCTTGCCTGTCTACAGTCTCCCCAATGTGTAAATGTGGAGAGGGGCTTTGTATGTCTTAGAACTTTCTGAGCTTCTTCCAGGAGAGACTATTTCTCCAGAGGAGTAGACTCTTAGGTTGGCTCATATCTTGGCTATTGTGAATTTTAATGCAACAAACATGGGGATATAGGTAACCTTGAGAGACAGATTTCATTACCATTAGATACACAAAAGGTAGGATTGCTGGATCCTATGGTAGTTACAGTTTTTTTTTTTTTCATTACTGGGATTGAATTAGGATTGTAGTTGGTTTTTTTTGGTTTTGTTTTGTTTTTTAAACTCTTACTCTTTTGGGGCCCACCACCCAGCTCCCAAATAAATACACAGATTTATTCTTATTTATGAATGCCTTGCCTTAGCTTGGATTGTTTGTAGCCAGCTTTTCTTAAATTATCCAGTCTACCTTTTGCCTCTGGGCATTTTACCTTTCTCTATTCTATATACCTTTCTTTACTTCTTACTCTGTGTTTGGTTGTGTGGCTGAGTGGCTGGCCCCTGATGGCCTTCTCTCTTCCTTTTCTTGCTCTTCCCTCTTCCCATTCTTCTCTAGCCTGGATGTCTCCTATTTATTCTTTCTACCCGCCAACCCAGCCTATTTCTCTCTCCTGCCTAGCTGTTGACCATTCAGCTCTTTATTAGACTAATCAGGTGTTTTAGGCATGTAAGGTAACACAGATTTACAGAGTTAAACAAATGCAGCATAAAAGAATGCAGTACATCTTTGCATCATTAAACAAATATTCAACAGCATAAACAAATGTAACATCTTAAACTAATATACATAACACAGGACATCATGCATGCTAGGCAAGATCTTTATCACTGATATCTTTTTGTTGTGAGACAGGGCCTCACTAAGTTGCTCAGACTAGCCTTGAACTCATCATGCAGCGTAGGCTAGACTTGAACTTCTGATCCTCCTGTCTCAGCTTCTTTAGTAACTGGAATTATAGGTCTACATCACTAGGCTTGATTTCCAATTTTGATTTCTCTTTTTGNTTTTTGAGGCTGGGTGTCACTGTTCCCCTCAGTCTGGACTGTGATGCTCTCTGTAGCACAGGCAGGCCTTGGACTCATGTTCCCCTGCTTCTGCCTTCTAAATACTGGAGTTACCTGGTGGAATGTGCCACTATTGATTTTTGAGGAATATTTCTTCTCTTCTTTCCATAATGCCTACACAGTTTACATTTACAGGAATAGTGAATATGTTCTCTTCTCCACATCCTAATTAACACTTGCCTTTTGTCTTTGATAATAAGCATCCTAGCAGTTATGGTCTCATTGTTGTTTTAATTTGCATTTCCCTCATCACAGTGATCTTGAGCATTTTTTTTCATATACAGCCTCCTCCCCCCATTTCTTCTGGAAAGCTCGGAGTTAGACCCAAGGCTTTGTTTGTGCATGCTAGGCTAAGAGGCCACCATTAAGATACATACCCACATTTTTTACTCGATATTGAGGTATATCTATTCAGATCTTTTGCACACTTTATAATCAGGTTGTTCTCTTGCTATTTAGCTGAGTTCTTTATGTATTTTGGATTTTTACTTCCTATTGGATATGTGGTTTGCAAATATATCCTTCCACTCCATAGATTGTTTCTCAGTGCTCCTTGTCAATCAGCTCTGTTGATTGCTTTGTTATGCAGAAACTTTCATTTAGAAGCAATCCCATGTCTCATTTTTGTTTTGATGCCTGGGGGATCGCATATTAAAAAAAAAATATTGCCTATGAGCAAGAGAGATGGCTCAGTGGTAAAGAGGATGGGATCAGTTCCTGGTGCCCACACTGGACAGCTCACAACTGCCTACACACACACACACACACACACACACACACACACACACACACGAGATCTCATGTCTTTGCTTGGGAAGCACACACACCTTTAATCCCAGGAAGTAATATGGCAGGGCAGAGAAAGGTATATAAGGAGTGAGGAAACAGGAACTCCCTCTCTTCTGGGTGTGGATTTTGTAGAGGTAAGAACTAGCGGATGGCTGTTCTGCTTCTCTGATCTTTTGGCTTTCACCCTGATATCTGGCTCTGGGCTTTTTATTAAAAGACCATCTAAGATTCGAACAACATTTACAGAGATTTTAAACAGGCAAACACATCACACATAAGATTATTTATTAAGATGCCTCAGCTTCTAGCAGGAAAATGGGAAACCAGTTATTATTGGTTGAAAACATTCTTTTTTCAGTTAGAACATGACAACATGTTTGAGATGTGATTAAATCTGCCTTGGTCACGTCTGTAATCCTAGTACTTGAAAGCCTAAGGCAAGANGGTTGCTATGAGTTCAAGATCAGCCTGGACTACGGAGGAGGATCCTATCTCAAAAACAAATAATTCTGGAGCCCAACCAACCATGATCTTCCTGTGTGCCCATTCTGTACTAGTTTGGGCTACAGGGGTTATATACATTTTCCCTGATGATACTTATATTGGTTTTATATTGCAGAATCTGATAATAAGACTACTTTGACTGTGGCATAGCTCCATGAGACTTGTATGTCTATCATTGTGTAAACTATTTTTAATGGTCACAAGTCACCTTTCCTCTATATAACGAGGTTTGCCTGTTTTCTTTCAATATCAAGCTCTCCCTTCCCCTGCCCCCANCAAGAGGGCTTAATTGAAAATAACTGCAATTGAAATACACCTTCATTTAAACATCACATGCTGCCTTATAAAAGTGTCTTCTAGAGCGAGTGGTGCAGCTCCTCAAACTACACAAATAATCTGCCTTGTGAAATACATAGTCAGGAGGCTGGAGCCATGCTCTGAGGTCCTGGTAAGGAGCTGCAACCTAACAACTCAAACATAACTTTGGAGTCCAACAACAGCCCAATCTCGGCCAATCATAAGCAGCCAGGCTTCAGCCAATCTCGAGCTTCCAACTGATCAGACCATGTCCCAACAAGGCAGAGGGCGGAGCTGGAACCAATCATGCTATTTCTGTACATCCTTTCACCTCTATAAATAATGCCTGCTATTCTGGAGTAGGGTAACTGGGCCTTTTGTGCTTCTGAGTTCTTTCCAACTCATGATTTGTTCTTAACTCAAATCCCTGATAAGTTTCAAATGGCAAAAACATCTCCTTTAACAAATCTTAAGTTGAAGTAAAGTCTCTTTTTGCAGTGTCATATTTGGAGTAAGTTATATAAGACACAGAGTCAAGAAAATAGCATCAAATCAAACCAAAATAAATTGGAAGGAATTAATGCAGACAGTAGTGGCGCCCAATCAGTAAGAAGGGTTGGTGAGATGANTCAGCAGGTAAAGGTGCTTGCTGCCAAGCCTGATGACCTGAGTTCCATTCCCAGGACCCACATGGTGAGAGGAGAGAACCAACTCCCTCAAATTGTCTTCTAACCTTCAAAGTATGTTGTGGCATGCACATCCACAGACATAAGCACACACACATTAAATGTAAATTTAAATTAAAAAAAACAACACTTTAAATCAGTTTTTAAAGAAAAGCAGAACTGGAAAAAATCTAAAAAGCTGATTCCTAAGGCTAAAACGATGTACCCACCCGATGGTCTTAGTGCTAGGAAAAGCATAAATATACAATATTAATTAGGAAGTAATAGAAATGAANATAATTAACATCATATGGTAGGGTTTTGTACAACCTCATACAAATACAGCTCAAACCCTGGATGAAATGAATGACTTCAATACAAATTAGCAAATTGAGTCATAAGATCTACATAGATTACTAAGCTTGGAAGAAACTGACAAAATATTTTAGATGTACCCTTCAAAAAATTGAAAGTGGCACACAGTGGCAGTCTTAGGCCCAATTACTTGGATGCTAAGGTAGATGATTACTTGACCTTGGAGTTTGTCAGCCTAGACAGTATAGTAAGACACTGTCTCAAATTAGTGCTGATCAAGGTCACTACATCATTTTAGACTATGAAGAAAGAAGAAATGCCATCACACACAATGTAAAAAGCTAACATGATGTGGCCATTAAAATCTAATTGAAGATAACATAGAAATTATGGGATAATGCCTGCCTTAGTCACTGTTCTATTGCTGTTAAGGGACACCACAACCAAGGCAACTCTTATAAGGGAAAGCATTTCTTTGGGGGCTTGCTTATAGTTTCAGGGGCTTAATACATCATCATCATGGTGGGGAGTGAGCATGAAGGCAGGTGCTGAAGCAGTAGCTGAGAAAGACACTGGGCCTGGTATGGGCTTTTGAAACCTTAAAGCCCACCCCCTAGTGACACACTTCCTCCAACAAGGCCACACCTCCTAATCTTTCTCAAATGCCACTCCTGGATAACTAAGCATTAAAATACATGAGCCTGTGGAGGGACATTCTTATTCAAATCACTGAAATACCACTTACATAATCGTGGCAAAGCTCCAAAATGATTCAGTCATGTATTAAAATAACATATGACAACTTATTTAAGGAATGCAAGGTACTTAATGTTGGAAAGACGTCATATAGAACATTGGTAGACAGATAAGATAATCACCTCTATAGATCCAGCTATTTAACTTGAAACAGTGACATCAAAAGAGAACCACTAGAGAGTGGCATTGTATTGATCTTCGGGGGGCAGCATAGAGTTCTTCGGGGGGCAGCATAGAGTCTGTTCCTTCCTTTCTTCAGTGAGAAAATATCTGGCAGAAGCAGCTTGAGTACTTACTGTGGTGCTTGGTTTGTAAGGGGACCTTCTCCACCATGGCAGAAAGCCATGGCAGTGGGATTTGAGGCAGCTGGTCATGTGGCATCTGTGGTAAGGAAACAGGAATGAATGCCGGTGCCACATCAGTAATGCCAGTGCCCTGTTAGGTTGTTTTATCTCCTTTATATTTGGTTGCGGCCCTCAGCCATGGGATGATACTACCCGTATGAAGGCTGTCTCTCCTCCCTAGTTTAACCTCCCTGGAAGAACCCTTACAGACACACTCCAAGTATGTCTCCTGGGTGATTATAGACCCTGTCAGCCTGACAATGAGAATTAACCGTTGCATGGATGCCAAAGTCATAAAATGTTGATTAATAACTTGGCTATTACAAATGTAGAATGTAGATATGTTCAAGATACCATAAAAAGATTAAAAGATAAAAAGATAAGTTGGGGGAAATATTTTTCTGTTTGACAAAAATTAAAATGCAGCCTATGTAGAGCCAGATGTGGGATGTGCATCTGTGATCTCGATGCTACAGTCAGAGCAGAGGCAGGGACAAGAAAACCCTGAAGCTTGCAGGCCACATGCACACACCTGATCCCAATGCCACAGTCACCAGAGGCAGGGACAAGAAAACCCTGAAGCTTGCAGGCCACATGCATACACCTTCATCACATACGTAACCAATTGAATTACATTAGAAAACTAATTCCTGGCATCATCATCATCATGATTATTATTATACTATACAAGTTTATTATTAGTCATGTCAGATAACACTTGCTTGGAACTAAATTTCACTGGTAATGTAAAATCAGGCTGAAATTCCGAGCATATTACATTAAAACTCCATCCAAGCACAGTGTGTGGGATAATTGTGCTTTTCATAGTCAGTGAGCTAAGTCAATCTAAAAATTGCTAAGCAGGAAATGAGGACATGTTGGGCTGCCTGTGCCACAAACGCCTGAGTCAGCACACGTTACCACGCCAGCCTACATGCAGCATGCTGGTGTCGTTTGGCTTATGGCCATCGCAATTTAACACCTTCACTCATGCTCAAGGTGGCCTTTTTAAAGTTAGTGGTCATTTTAACATATATTTGAAGGTAACGCGGTCTTGACATTTTCTTAGACATCATAATTAAATGAATGGGTTCTAGACTTAGTAATGCTTCTGTATAAAGGGAAACATGACNTACGGAAAAATTTTTAGGGGAAAGAATTATTGCATTTTCCAAGCACAGTTTTTAGAAGGTGTGACTGGTTAATGCTGAGTCCCTTGAACTGTTCCAGTGATGGACCTGACTGGGGCATGGAAGGAAAGAAGAAAGACAAACAGACACACCAAAAAGCCAGAGTCAGGTGGNCTGGGCTCTGGGGTGGAGAAACTGCAGCACTCAGGAAGCAGAGTGTGTTTATTACATACGGTTGGACAGAGAGGCAGAGTGACTGCATACAGCTGAACACGGAGGTGGGGTTATTACATACAGGTTAACAAGGAGGCGGGGTTATTACATACAGCTGAACACGGAGGCGGGGTTATTGCACACAGATAAACAAGGAGGCGGGGTTATTATATACAGGTCAATGAGGAGGCAGGGTTAGCTAATCTCAATGGGAGCCCTCTCTTCAGGGAGCCATCTTCAGGTCATACATTTCCAGGGGGAGGAAACTATGGTGACATTTTCTACACATACTGTCAACATTTACACTCAGATCCCCTAGGAAGGCTTTGCCATCCCTCTAAGTCTCACCCTGGGCGGAGGGGTGGGGGTGGGGATCTGTGTCATTCCCATGAGGCTGAAGTTTGGAGTCATTGTCATGGCCTTGGCTTACGTGAGGGTGATGCATCACTTATCTGAAAATATCTCATTTTTATATTTCAATTTATCTTATCTTAATTGCCACCACAATCACATCTTTATTCATTTTGATTGACTATCTAATCCAAGTTAAATATCAAAGTATATATACATTCTTTGACTTAACTATCAATACTAAAATATTTATAATATGAAAAATAGGAAAGAAAATGAGTAATATTTTTAAGAGCTAGGGCATGTGTTTATATTCTTCATATATAAGTATTTTCTATATATCAATCAGAAGAATGCTAACAGCTAAATAAGAAATACTAGATAAAAAATAAAGTTATCAGAACAAAANATAGAAATGGTCAAAAGTACATTGAGCAGCAAAATAGTGTATGTACTAGTAAGTCAAGAAATATAAAGCAAACATATTCATTATTAATAAAGATAAAATTATAAAATCTAAGGTTGACTAGANTTTAGTAAAACTGCCCTCAAATTCATATAGTGCAAATGTAGACAGCTATACTTTTTCTGGAATGCTCTTTNGCAATAGAATAAGGGCCTTAAAATTGTTACAATCGACATGGTAGTCTCACTCTTAAAATTTTAGTGAACAATTAGAAATATACTCATGAGCCATACAAAGTGTTTTTAAAGTGTTGGGTAGGAGATGCAGTGAGGTTGGTAGGGTTGTTGCCTAGCACACAAGGAGGGTGGTGTCTTTATTTACCTTTAATGTTGATTGCCAGTTCTTCCTGCATCTCAACTGGCAGAAAAAGGANTTTGAAGAATCATCTCCTGTAATTTAGTGGGGCAACAAGAGAAGCCTGGGGTGAATGTGATATTTTTGCTCTTTTTAGGTAACATCTTTTCTTTCTTTTGTAGCTGTTTGTAGGTCACCTCATATAACCTGGTAATTTCAAAGCATTGTCCAGCCATGTCTAGATGTAAGATTCCTGTCATTTATTTTGCTAAAAGCATGGTTACTCCTTTCTGTGTGCATCTGCAGGTCTTCTGTTCATCTAGAGTAACCTTTATGTTATGTATCTGTTCTTCTCCTTTGTTGGGTTCTCTAGTTTGTGAGCTCCAGGTATCTTTTCTCTCTTTTCTCCANGGTGGAGTCTCTCGTGTAAATTCTCATTACCAATTTAATTTTCCAGAATCAAGTCTTTTCTGTTGTCAGTGTGGATTGANTTCTCTGGCTGCATTTTGTATCATTAAANTATGTTTTATTTGTAACATCATACTTCTATTTTTGAGTTTCTTTTTAAATTTTTCATTTACTANGTATGCATGCATATATGTGCGTGTGTGTATGTGCATATGTGCTGCCATGGTGCATAAGCAGATGTCAGAGAACAACTTGTGAGAGCCAGAGTCAGTTCTTTCCTTCCACCATATGGGTCCCAGAAACCCAACTCAGGTTGTCAGGCTTGGAGGCAAGTTGCTTTTACTTGTTAAGACATCTTGCCATCTTCTAACATTTCTTTAGAAAAATTCCAGTTAGTATATATTCATTGTGCATAGTACTAACTTACATATGGACTTTTTTTTGAGATGGTTTCTCTGTGTAGTNCTGGCTGTCCTGGAACTCACTCTGTAGACCAGGCTGGCCTTGAATTCAGAGATCCACCTGCCTCTGCCTCCAGAGTGCTGGCATCAAAGGCATGCACCACCACTGCCCAGCTCGTTTTTTAATTATTTATTTTTATTCTATGTGCATTGGTATTTTGCCTACGTGTGTATCTGTGTGAGGATGTTGGATCCCCTAGAACTAGAGTTACAGACAGTTGTGTGCTGCCATGTGGTTGCTAGGACTTGAATGTAGGTTTTCTGGAAGAGCAGTCAGGGCTCTTAACTGCTAAACTATCTCTCCAGCCCTAAATTATTTTTATTTTTAATTATGTGTATATATGTGTGTCTGTGTGGGGGTATGTGCATGCGTACATGTGCCTGAGGAAACCAGAAGAAGATACTGGATCCCTTGAGGCTGGAGTACAAGTGGTAGTGAGCCACCTGATGGGTGCTAGGAACTGAACTCTGGTCCTCTCCAAGAGTAGTATGAGTTCTTAGCTGCTGAGCCANGTCTCCAGCCCCNCTCTTTTTAGAAGTATATAATGTACTTTGAGCATATTTCCCTTCTATAAATACCCCCTTTCCTTTTTCTCCCTTCCCCTTTTATTAGTTTCCTTGTTCTGATAAATAGTTTTGTTTCTACTTTCATGGCTACATACATGATTTAATTAGNGAAAGCATTCAGTATTTGCCTTTCCAAGCTGACTGACCTAGCTTCATGTGACCGTCTTCAGTTGCATCCTTCTTCCTGAAAATGATGTAACTTGGTTCTTCTTTATGGCTGAAAATAATTTTCATTATGCATAGTCACCACATTTTCAGTATCTGCTCTTCTGTGGTCTCATACCTAGGTTGATACTATAACTTAATAATGAACGGTGATGCACAAGTATCTCTGTGATATGTTGACTTGTAATCCTTTGGGTAAATATCCAGGATTGGAATAAATAGCTAGGTCACATGGAAGATCCATTTTAGGGTTCTAAAGAACTTCCATATTGACCTCCATAATGGCTGGATTAGTTTACATTCTTATCAGCAGTGTATAATTGGCTTCCTTTTGTTCACATCCTCACCAGCATGTACTGTTGTTTTCTTAGTGACCACCATGCTGACTGAGGTGAGAGAAGAATCTCACTGTGATTTTACCCTGAGTTCTCATCGTGACTGGTAATAAAAATGCTTAGCATACTGGCTGTTTCTACTTCATTCTTTGTGAGCTACTCATTTCATTAGCCCATTGATTAGGTTGATTTATTTTTATTCTTGTTCTTAAATATAATATTTTTAATTAATATTTTGAGAATTCCCTGAGTAATTAAAGTCCTATTTTGGAAAGTCCTTGCTTAGGCTGGTAAGATGGCTCAGAGGTAAAGACACTTACTGATCAAGCCTGATGACTTGAGTTCAGTCCCTGGAACACATATAAAGGTTGTAGGAGGCATGGAANTCTTTGCGCTCATAGATAAGCACTAGGGGAGCTTGGAATGTTATTCCTTCAAGAGAAGGAATGCATAACTTGTTATCTACCCAGAAGGCTGGGAGCAGGCATGTTTAATAACCTAGTGACTTTTGCATTGTCTGTGTGGCAAAGACCACACTGGATTCTCCCCTCAACCCTTATCAAAGCTCATTTTTTTTTAGTCGATCTGCAGAACCTATCATGATGGAAGGTGTCACATGTACTTTTATAAAGAGTTTCTGATATTTATTTAGCTTACTTTGTTCCTCAATGAGATTTATGCGTGCTTTATTATGCACATGGAATTGAGTTAATTGTCACCAGAAAAGCTTTTACCAAACTGTGCTGTGCTTAAATATACCTAAAATAAACTTCTTGCGGTCAGACTCCTGAGGCTGAACCAACACTGGCTACTTAGTCATGTTGAAACAAATTGTCTTCCAGCCTTCACTCTGAGGGCAGTGGAGGTTGCAGAGACCGCTGCAAAAGGT
>LZPO01027696.1:26690-42343 GCA_001675575.1 Neotoma lepida | reverse complement strand
CCCCTATCTTTAAAAAAACTTCTCTTATACTGCTGGAAAAATGCAGAGGTCTAAAGAGAAACTAGATATGAATTCAAACTTCAAAATATGCCTATCGGTCCATTCAACATCTATGGATTTATTCTGGGAGAACAAAGATGTATTTTGTAATAACTGCATTGGAGAGGTGCCTTTAAAATCAATGTTCAATGAAAAAGAATGCAAGAATATGTTTCATAACAGGAAAATGTTAAGTTGTAGTATATTCACATAATGGAAAACTACATAGCCATTAAATTTTTTCTTGAGTAAATATTGTTGGATGGAAGAAACTACTTTATATAGCATGACTTCATTCTCATTTAAAAGAGAAAAATGTGGCAGAGCGCCCAGAGAATATAATATCAACAAGGGGTGATGGGCCTGTGATTCCTGCTTTTATTTTTATTTATTTTGTAAGTTTACTTTGTGTGTGCATGTGTGTATGCATAAGGACAGGTGCTGTGCCATGATGCAAATGTGAAGGTCAAAAAGGACAATATGGGCCTGGTGATGGTGGCGCAGGCCTTTAATCCCAGCACTTGGGAGACAGAGGCAGGCGGATCTATGAGTTTGAGGCCAGCCTGGTCTACAAAGCGAGTTCCAGGACAGACAAGGCTACACAAAACACACACACACGCACACGCACACACACACACACACACACACGCACACACGCACGTGTGGGACTCCTAGCAGTGGAAGCAGGTGCTGTCTCTAACACTTTGGCCGGCTTTTAGGACCTATTCCTCATACTGGGTTGCCTTGTCCAGCCTTAATGCAAGGGGAGGAGCTTAGTCCTACCTCAACTTGATATGATATGCCATGCTTTGTTGACACCCATGGGAGGCCTGCCCCTTTCTGAACAGAGACAGGAGTGGATGAGGAGAGGGTAAGGAGGAGGGAATGAGAGGAGAGGACGGAGGGGAAACTACAGATGGGATGTAAAATAAATGAGTGATTTAATTACAAAGAAAGCATGAACTTACAAATAACAAAAAAGGTATAACTGTAAAAATACTTCAGTTTCTTTTTCTTTGCCAACCTCGCCTCCCAAGAGCTGTAATTACAGGCATGAGCTATGGCATCAAGCTAAGGGCAATAATTTATTTTAATTTGTAGTCCATAACATTAAAACATTGACTAATAGAAATACCCTTCAAAATCAAGCTAAAGAAAAGTTCTTTCACATGCTGCTCAGCATAATTCCAGTCTTTCCGATAATGAACTATACTGTTTTTAGAAGCATGGAGGAGTAAAGACACTATGGAGGTAAAAATATATTCTTTGTCTTACATGAAAGTTACCAGGTCTCTTTTGAAACACAAATAAGTTTAAGATTTCTTTCATCTTTGATGCTAAAAAAGTAACAAGATTTTTACAATGTTTATAAGGATTGAACTTTTGAAATCCTCACAATTGTCTGCCTTTCATTTCATATTCATGTCACTGATTTAACAATTCTGAACTTTTTTGAGTTCTGTCTTAACTAAAAATTAACTTAACTTAAAATTCACTGGAGCCTACCCAACCTGACTAGACATTTCTACACCACAGTGAAATAGGTTCTAGAACAGGCGAGAATCTTGCAAAGACAGAGTCAACCATAATAAAAGGAAGAAATGGAAAAGGGCATGGCCATGTCCCCCTCTTGGCCTTTTCTCCTAACATATGCCTTATTTATTAAATGGTATCACACAACTTTTACCCCTTCAATAGTAAGGAATGTCCTCCACCATTAGCCATGTGGTTCCATAGATTATGCACTGGGGATGTTTCATTTCATTTCACTTTTTTACTGTGGTGCTAAGGATTGAATCTAAGACCTCACGACAGACAATTATTCTGCCACTGAGCTACAATTCCAATCCTGGCACATTTTAATTTTGAATAAACAGGCATTAGAAAGGATTTGAGTGAAGAGGGCAGAAGGTAAGCAATAGCACAATTATGTCTCTATTTTAGAATAAACTTGTAATTCAAAACAAGTAACAACTATCTAAAGAAACCCAACAATAGATCATGTGAGCTATAAAAATTAGAGATGGGAAATATTCGTCTGTAAGAGTCTAAAAATGACAGGAAACAGAAGTGTGGGAGAANGTGCTGCANACATGCCGGGAGCTAAGAGTGGGGGAANAGTAAGGCAAGGAGAACTTAGGAAAGTAACGAGCTTGGCTGTAGCTCAAACTGGTCAGCAAGAAGGATTATTACTCATTATGAATCACTTTATTGTCTTCATGTTAGAATGGCTTTCTATCTCTTCCTGTGTGCTTTTCTGACTTTCTAGCTTTTCATCTTGTAGCACACGGGCAAAAACAGGAACTGGTAGGGGTTCCTCCGAGTAAAATGCCCACAATTCAACATCAACACAGTATCACTTTGTAACCTGTAAGACAAGCTAGAAGCAGCATTTTTTGTTTTAGACATGGTCTTGCTTCTCATTGCAGGCTGGCCTGCAACTTGTGAAGGATCAGCCCTGTAAATGCCACCATACAGAGGAATCACACCTGGATGGAAGCTATCNGTTACTTGTTAACCATAGTGGCTAAATTTGCTTTTCCTTGTAACTGTTCTTAGGAATGTTTCCATTACAGACAGGCTATTAAGCTGCATACAAGGTATCAATCTGGCAATTTAGACTAGGACTTCTATTAATCATTTCCCTGGTATGGTAATCCTTATGGTGGCATACAGCAAAAAACAAACAAAAACCAGTATTTGGTTCCTATGGGGGAAAAATAAACCATTAAATAAGGCAGCCCTCTAAGTGGGTTGTATTCTTTCTTCATTATAAAATGTCCACACCAAAGTGTAGTAAGGCATTACCTATAGGTGTCAAAATAGACATTGCCTTCCTTCTCTAAGCAGGGACTTCTGACCCTGTATTAGGCTGTACTCTATAGCAGGTACATCTGTCATTCCTNGTCAGTGAGATTCCTTTGTGTAAAGCAAATCACATCCACCTTGTGTATGTTCAGCCTTCCTGATTACTGCAAAGTTAAACTCATACCTTCCCTAAGGACACCTGCCAAGGGCCCAAGGCCCAGTGCTGCTCAACTTATATTGTATTTTTTCTGTTTTTAGGAGTCAGGAGTTACTTTAATTTCAAAAGTTCTACATGGAGTCATAGCCAATTTCTATTAGTTTCTACTCTTGAGCATATTACTGATCCTTCCTGGGAGAGAAGGATTAATGAGAAGGAAAACAAAGAGTACTTTTCTTTCAGCATTGTGGAGAATGACACATAGCACCTGGCCAGGATAGCGGTCACCTCTGTCAGTGAATGGGAGACCATCTGTGATGATGGCAACTTTGATATACAGTTAGATAAAACAGATCTACACATCGGTAAAACTCAATGACTATACACTTAAAATCTGTGCACTTCATTTATGTAAATTTTACTTAAAAACTGCTGACAAATATTTAACTCTGCCTAATGAAATATATGCTGAAATATTTGTGACAAAATATACTGATGTCTATAGTTAACGCTGAAATGCATCAAAAATTACAAGAGCCAGGCNGTGGTGGCGCATGCCTTTAATCCCAGCACTCAGGAGGCAGAGGCAGGTGCATCTCTATGAGTTCGAGGCCAGCCTGGTCCACACAGCGGGTACCTGGACAGCCAAGGCTGCATAGAGAAACCCTGTCTTGAAAAAAAACCAAATGAGAAACTGATAGAGAGAGGAGACAGATACATGAGGAATTGAGTGGAACGGGGTCTGACGAATGACTTCTGTAAAGTTCTTTCACCTTTGCTGGACATTTCAATTTCTTTTCACAATAAAAAATCAGACTAAGCCATAGTGAATAACAGGTCAAATTACTGCATCCACTAGGTCTACNAAGGTACTGCTGCTCCTCAGACTTCTCATCCTAAGTTGTGACTTACTTAGTAATAAAGATCTCTGGCACTTTTATGTGAAATTTAATTACTTTCATTCATCCTACCACTTTTAAAAAAATCATTTTAACATGACTCATGTGGTTACAGGTAATAGGAGTAATTATTAGAATGGAGTGGGCAGAAAGGAGCTTAAATGTAAATGTGATTTTACTGTATGACATCTCCCTCAAATAGTTTTCTATTTATTGAATACTTCTGAAATGCTATTNAAAAATCCAACTTCCTACACACCATTCAATAAGTGCTGCTAACAAACTCAGTTTTAGGGCTAAATGTGTTTCAGTTTGTCATGTCTGAGGTGATATATGATAATTTTATCTCATATAGCTCTGATTAAAACCCTGACCTATATACAAGCAGAAGAGGCTGAGTAAGAGGTTCATGTGTTTGTGGAGCTCCAGAGGGTCAATTAACACAGGACCTGTAACTTATCCACCAACAAGGCTATGGTGGTTTGAATGTAATTGGACCACATAAGCTCACAGGGAGTGGCACTGTTAGGTGGTGTGGCTTTGTTGGAGTAGGTGTGACCTTGTTGGAGGAAATGTGTCACTATGGAGGTGGGCTTGAGGTCTCATATNTGCTCAAGCCATGCCCAATGTCTCAGTTCACTTCCTGTTGCCTAGGGATCAAAGATGTAGGACTCTTAGCTCTGTCTCCAGCACCATGCCTGCCTGCATGCCACCATGTTTCCCTCCATGATAATGAACTAAACCTCTAAAACTGTAAGCCACGCCTGCCATTAAATGTTTTCCTTTATAAGCGTTGTCGTAGTCATGCTGTCTCTTCACAGCAATAGAAACCCTAACTAAGACAAGGGTCTAGCAAGACTTCCTGCAAGAGAGCAGAGACAGAGCAGGAAAACAGGTTAGATGTGAAAAGCTAAGTGTGCCTGGGAACTGACAGCAGGTGTCAGAATAGGTACCCAAGTTTTATAGCTGGAAAAAATAATAATTGCTGGCTTAGGACAGTAATCAAGAAAAGCTGAAGAATTCAGGCATTCTGAATATACTCACAGGTTCTTTTCTAAATAATTCACTTACTTGATTGTCATTTTCATTATCTTTGATAACCAAATACCTCAATAAATTTAATGAAGCCATAATCCTGTTAATTAAAAAATAATTTGTTATTTTCAGTATAGATTTACATANTCAACAACTGCAATATATAAAGCAAGTTAAAAGCTTGTAAATACAGCTTTTAACACATTTGCCCTTGGAGACTATCCCCACCCGTCCGTGGAGTAGCACAGCTCATCACTGCTCTGGTCTAAGTTCACAGATACAAGGTGAGCGTTACCCCTTCGCCCCAGAGACAGCCCCGCTGTCCTCCAGACCGTCATTTCTTGCTGTCCAGATTTCAAGATGTTCTTTGTTTATAAATACAAGCATTTCTCCACATCTAATGCACCAAAAGTAAAAGTATATATTCTATATGGGAAAAATTGGACCTGAAAAATAAAGCCCAAACACANAATCCCTTTATGAACTGTTTTTGTGAGATTCTTAAATTTTAGTCACAAACACCGTGATTTCAAATCTCTATGTAGTGCTGAGTACCTCAAAGATAGAAAATCACTCAGTCACTGTCCTTGAAAGAGGTTTTGTTTCTATATAAGCCACTGAGTAGCTTAAATAGGAAAAGCTAACATACATTTATGAACTAATTACAGATCATAAAATCACAGGAAAACATATTTTCTTAGTTTAGGAAGTTTACTTTTAGAACCCTAGTGATGGTCACCTCACCTATCTGAGTTCTGCAGTAAATCTGTTTCAGCACCCTCAGGGAGAAACAGGACCAAGTCCAACAGAGAAATCAGCTGTGGTCCTGCAAACCATTTGTTACATGTTGTCTGAAAAGCAAAAGAAAGATTATGGACAGTTTATGTAATAGCATCATAAATCTTATATACTGTAATAACATGACACTACAAAAACTATTCTTAACATACATTTTTAACTTTNATGTCTATGTACTCATTCACTTTCCAGACATATGTGGACATCTTGCCAGTTTGAGAACACTGTGGTCTTTTTTCTACATGGGATTGTGCATATTCACATACAGATGAGACTCAAATTTCTATTTTTCTGAAGTATATAGCACAACAAAAGCCATATTATCAGCCAAAAGAAGCAATACAGTTTAAGTTTATAGTTAACAAGTTTTCAAAATTCAAAGGGGNGGGAGTGGTGTTTGGTTTTTAAATAGGGAATTATACTTTAATATTATAGACAGAAAAATACTGTGGGTAACCAATACTGACATATGCCACATGTGAATAAATTGGTAACTGACCCCTCACCTGGGTCTGTATTCTTACCTTAAATGACACATCAATCTGATTTTTGATATTTTGAATTACAAAGCCTTCCACACCCGAGTGATTACTTGTATTTAATAAGCACCTTGAAAACATAATTATAACACATAAAATCATATTAAACTGCAATATAATTAGTGATAAAAAGTTTATAATTCAATTGGGCCTTATGTAACTTCTAAGAATATAAACTTCACAGTGAAGACAATTATCAATGTGGCCAGCTAACTATAATGAAAGTTTTTGCTTTCATTAACTGGTAAATTTTATGTATAACTGGGTCTTTTTAAAAAATTTTTTTTAGTATATGTGTATGCATGTGCAGAGGTCAGAGAACAACAGGTATCCTGTTCTATCAGTCGTGTGCGTGCGTGTGCGTGTGTGTGTATGTGCCAGAGAACAGTGGGTGTCTGTTCTATCAGTCTCCTTAGTCTTTTGAGACAGGGTCTCTCACTGAACCTGAAGCTAGACTGGCACAGCAAACCCCAGCAATCCTCCTGTTTCCTGTCCCCTTTAACCTCTCCACCCAGTATTGGGGTTAAAGGTGTATATGATCATGACCATTTTGTTGTTGTTGTTTTTCCGAGACATGGTCTCTCTGTGTAGCCCTGGCTGTCCTGGAATTCGCTCTGTAGACCAGGCTGGCCTCAAACTCACCAGATCTTCCTGCCTGTGCCCCCTAAGATTAAAGGTGGGCACCACCACCACCTGGCTACATGCCCAGTTTTTCATGTTGATTCTGGAGATTTGAACATGGGTNCCCATGCTTGTGAAAGTGTTCTTACCTACTGAGCCACTTCCTCAGCCCTCAAGAAATTTCTATTAAACCAAATTCTGATCTTTTCATGCATATACTTATGATTTAACACAGCAAGAATGGGGACCAGTATAACCTAAAAACTTTCAGAATTGTTCTCTATAAAAGATTAATGCTGGCTTACTTGCTAAAGGAAACCTGATGACAGTGATAATGGCTTAAATCTTCAGGGTCCCCTAAAGGCTCATGTGCAAAAGTNCTGGTTCTCAGCTGGTGGTGGCATCTTTAGGAAATGGGACCTCATGGAAGGAAAGTAGGTCACTAGGGGCATGTGCTTGAAGAAGGTATTGGGACTCTAACCCTTTCCATCCACCTATGCCTGTGTTCCTGGCCATGATGAGTGAGGTAGCCCTTCTGCTGCCTACACACTACCATGAAGCTCTGTCCCAAAGCAACAGAAGCCAATTGCACATACTGAGGTCATAAGCCCATGATGGGAAGCTACCAAGAAAGAATAAGAAAAAAAGGATCTCTTGGCAGAGGACAGTGCAACAAAATAAGAAACTTGGTATAAGATCTAAGGGCTAGGACTGTGTAAGCTATTATTCACTTCTATTATCAGAAGTGAAGACTAGGATAGGCTCAAGGATGCTAGTACTGGACACACCCAAAGACCTTTTAGCATTTCAATATTGCTTAAATCAGTTTGCAACTCATTCTTAGTACCTAGAACAGGGTAAAGCAAGCTAAGATCTATAGGCTGACTTTATCCTGCTGTTTATGCCAGTGTTGTTAGAATACACCCACCTCCTAATATAAGAAGAGTGGAATTTCCATGCAAACTGTATATATGGCCTTATAAAGCCTATATTTATTATTTAGCCTAAAGTTTTCTATCTTTAACTCTACTAGTAAGATCTAAGAGTAACTTAGAGTGACTGACCTGTCAAGTTACAAATCTTTGTGGCACCCTCAGTTTCAGTTATAAATAATGGAAGATTATTGAACTCTGTAAGGTTCTAGCAGGAACATTATCAATCTCAGTTATTCTTTTAAGACTGCTTAAGTTTACAGTATTTCAATCAAACTAAAAATTACACACTGTTACTCACATAATACACATTATATGTTTGCAAAATACTTGATAAGCTGATTCTTTAGCTCTTAAAGATACTGAGCAATACTGTACAAATAGTGTACCTTTAAATAATTACATGGCATTAGTAGGTTTCGATCAGCCACACACTTAGTAATTAGCCATGGACTACGTTTTGAAATGTCTCCTAAAAGCTTACGTGTTAAAGACTGAGTGCAGCTGACAGACTTCTGTGAAGTGACTGACTAGATCCTGAGGGCTCAAACTAATCGATAGGTCAACCCTTGATTGAGTCATAATAGAATGGTATTCCTGAGGTGGGAACTAGGAGGTCGAGCCTCATGCAAGAAGGAGGTCTCTGGAGGCATGCCNTGAAAGGATTTATCCTGTCCTTGGCCCTTCCTGTGAGGTGAACGGCTCTGTTCTATTATGGCCTCTATATACTTCCTCCACATGAGCTCAGTCTTACCACAGGCCCACAGCACAGGAGCCAGCAAGCCACGGACGACANGCTGAGCCCAAATAAACCTTTTCCCCTAAGTTGTTTTCTGTTATTTTGTAGGGCAGTGAAAAGTGCCCAGCTCTTCAGCTTGATACATACCTAAATAATGTGTATTTGCCTTGTGGATCCAACTTGTCAATATACAGCTGAAGCATAGCTAAACCTTTTTTCCTCTGAAATGAAACAAATAATACTATTACACAAAACACTTAAATTATCTATTAAAATTTCTTACTGTGACTCATGAGTTAGTCCCCAAATCACACATACCAATGTCTCAATGGGGCAAAGTGTCATTGCTTTGACTAAGCCCTAGAAATAAAGAAAAAAAAATTAAATTCAGATATAGATTCTGACCTCAAAGAAAGTTAAATTATTACTAAATGCAAACTAAAAGCTGAGAGAAAAGAGGGCAGAGAAAGGAGACATACAAGCTAAGGAGATGTGCTCCTCTGGCCTCCACTATTACATCTATGGCAAACTAACTACAATCAGTTTTTTACACAGCACAAAATGGGATGTGACTAAGTGTGATTTTAAAGTGAATGGTAATTTTCAATTATGTATAGACTAGCAAGAAAAGGTTATCACCAGGCAGTGGTGGCACACGCCTTTAATCCCAGCACTTGGGAGGCAGAGGCCANGCTGTGAGTTCAAGGCCAGCCTGGTCTACAGAGCAGTTCCAGGACAGCCAAGGTTATGCTGAGAAACCTTGTCTCAAAAAAACAAAACAAAGAAAAGGAAATCAAATATTCAGACGTATAATGCATTCATTAAATATAATCAAGCTTACGTAGTAGAAAAAGACACTCCTTTCTATTTAAATATTAAGTTTCTACCCTCACAGCTAAAAACCTACATAGTAACAAAGAGCACAGGCAAGTACAACACAGGAGAAGGTCAGCANGGTGGAGACAGACTGAGCGTGTAGTCAGGAGAAGGTCAAGTGCTTTGCTTTCCAGGGCCTTCCATTATGCTATCAATTAGGATGTCCACTAATGGCTGTTTAAGTATAAGTTAATTCTAGGAGTTGGGGGAAACTCACAGAGAATAAAAGTATGTTAAAGTATAAATTAATCAAAATAGAAACTCAGTTCTGTGGTCTTACTAGCCATATGTCAGGTAGTCTGGCTTTTGTCATGGCCAGCACAGATGGCAGACCATTTCCATCGGCACAAAAAACTCAACCGGAAGGTAGAGTAGCATTGCAGAGGCTGGGAAGGAAGGGAGAGGAACCGCAGGCACACATTACCATAGCAGAGTTCAGAATAGGCAAGGAGCTGTTTTAGTATTTGAATATATATATTCTGCTTACCTGAGGCACAGTGAGAAAACTCTTGATTTCTAAGTACTGAAAAAGTAGGCTGTTGTCTTCCAATCTCAATAAGCTATTCTCCAGAAGTTCCTACAGATGAAAATACATGCACATACATACAAGGTGAAGTTGACAGTTATATTCGTTATCTTGACTGTTTATAACGCTTACAAACAGGCTGGTAAAATGGCTCAACAGAGAAGAGGGCTTACCACAAGCCTGATGACCTGAGGTCCCCAGAACACATACAATGGAGAGAATTGGCTCCTGCAGGTTGTCCTCTGACCTCCACAAATGCACGTGCATACACTCGTGTATACACACACACACACACACACACACACACACACACACACACATATACACACTCGCACACATACAATGGTAACAAATGAATCTTACCAATCCTTTGGAGAAAATAGACTGTTCTGTTCTGAAAGAAAACATTAAAAGTTATCAGTATGGTTTTATAATTTTTTAAGAATGATTCTTTACTTTAGGAGAGCAAATAAAAATTGAAATACAAGGTCTTTTATAGCTGGAGTGACTGGTGCACACCTGTAAAACTAGCACTTGGGAGGCGAAACAAGAGGATCTAGCATTAGACACCAACAAGGCTCAATGCAAGACTGTTTCAAAATTATTAATTAAATGATATGTATGTTAAGGAGAAATTCTGTTGAACAATCAGTCACACTTCTTTTTAGTGCTTTTTGCCACAGGGTCTCAGGTAGCACACCCTGGCCTCAACACTTGCTGTTGCTAAGGATGAGCTTCAATGCTGATCCTCCTGTTTCCTCTCTCCCAAGGACTCTTCAATGCTACAATTTAATCCTGAGATTTCATCTAAATGATCTTACCTTTGCAGAAACATGTCAATGTGTTCCATGTTCAGCTGCAGAAGGTATGATGGGCTAGGAAGGAATAAAAAGAAGTTTAGGATCAGCAGTTTCCTCTCCTCAACCACTGACAGAGGTCAAACCCAGGGCCTCACACATGCTAGATCAGAACTCAACACTGGTCTCCAATCACAGCCCTAAATATCTCACACACATACATTTAGAGATTTTATACACATACTATTTGAATTCTAGTCTCCCCAGAAAACACATGTTGGAGTCAGAGCTTCCAGAACTCAGAATATTGGAGCTAAGGTTTTTATGGAGTTAAAGTAAGGTCTTTGAGGTGAGCTCTAATCCAGTACCTCATGCCTACTAAAAAGGAAATTCAGGGGCTAGAGAATTGGCTTAGTGGTTAGGAGATTATACTGCTTTTGCAAGGACTTGAGTTCTGCTCCCAGCACCCATGTGGCCCACAACTGTGTCTAACTCCTGCCCTACAGCCTCCAATGCCTGCTTCAGACTACTGTAGGCACTTGCACTCACATTCACATACCCACAGACAGACATATACAAATAAACGTAATTAAATAAAATTTTTTAAAGGAAATTTAGAGAGTTGCATATAGGAAGGATGATGTAAGAATGTGAAGGCAAAGACCCAAATGCCAGAGAAGCATGGGAGATCCTTTTTCCAAGCTGTCACCCGGGGAAGAGGGAATTTCATTCAGGTGAAAAGTACCTTGGTCAGACTGGCCTGTGACTGTGTCTGTGAGAGATTACTTTGATTGATGTGGAGAGGGCCCAGCCCGCTGTGGGGAGCACCATTCCCTAAGTCTGGGCTGGGCTGTGTGAGAAAGCTAGCTGAGCATGAGCTAGTAAGTGACAGCCTTAAAGCAAGCAGGGTTCCTGCCCTGATTTCCTTCAAAGATGTAAGCCAAATAAACCCTTTTCTCTTCAATTTGCTTTTGGTCCTGTTTAGCATAGTAACAGAAAGCAAACTAGAACCTCAACCCTCAAAAGGAAGCAACTTTCTGATACTTTACCCACATAGTCCAACCTCTAGAACTAGGGTAATGTTTCATTTTGACAGAATTTTATTTGTTGTAACAGTCCTATTGATTTTACCACTTTCAGTAGTATGTTGGCTATCGGCCTGTTGGATACAGCCATACAGCCTTTATTAGTAATGTATAAACTTTCTATTTTAGTTTCTTTGGGGCTTTTATTATGAAGGGATACTGAATTTTTTTCAAAGGATTTTCCTGTATCTAACAATCACATGAGACAATCTTGTGATATTTGTCCTTGAGTCAATATAAGCATGTCCTGTGTTAGGTTTACTGATGTATGCTGAACCACTTTTCATATCTGAAACAAGACCAACTTGTATGATCTTATTATGATACTGCAGAATTTGCTTTGGAAGCATTTTGTTGAGTATTTCTAGAACTAAACTAAGCAAGGAAATTGGGTTGTTTTCTTACTTTTGCTTTTTATTCTGTTGTTGTCTTTGGGGGATTTTAAAATGTATTGTTTGTGTGCAGTTCTGCACNTGGTTGATGTGGAGAAGCACATTAGGACACTGATGTGGAAGACAAAAGACAACTCTCAGTTCTGTTCCACTTCAGGCCCTAGGACTCAAACTCAGGTAGCTGGGCCTGGATGACAAGTGCTTTTATCTACGAGCTATCTCTTTCTTGGTTTTTGTTTGTTTTCTTTTGGTTTTTTTGAGATCGAGTTTTCTGTGTAATAGCCCTGGCTATCCTGGAACTAGCTTTGTAGACCAGGCTAGCCTTGAGATCCGCTTGCCTCTGCCTAGTACTGGGATTAAAGGCGTGAGCCACCACACCCAGCTATTTTGTTTTTAATTGATTTTGATATTTAATTCAGACTTCCTAGAATTCACTATGTAGCCCAGGCTGGCCTACATTTCATAATCTCTGCCTTAGCCTCCCAAATTCTGGGATTACAAGTATGTATCAGCATACCTAGCCAGTTATTGTTTTCTACAGTATTCTTACCTGGTTTTAGTNTCAGGATATTATCTTGGAAGAATGAATTTAGAAGCACTCCTTTTCTTTTTACTTCTGGGGTAGTTTAAGGGTGATTCGTNTTAGTTCTTTGAGCATCAGGTAAGATCAGGAGTGGATCTGTACAGCCCTGGGCTTTTCTTCACTGAGAGATGTTTTGTCACTGATCTGTTTAGGTTNTTAGTATTGCCTCAGTTCAATTTTGGTAGGTCACAGATGTCTAGAAATATACTGACTTCTAGATTTTCCAATTTATTAGAATATAAGTTTTCAANATAATTCATAGTGATCCTCTGGATTTCAGTGGTGACATCACCACTTTGTATCTAAATTTCATCTTCTTATTGTTAGTTTGGCTAAATGTCTGTGAACTTATTTGTCTTTTCAAAGAACTAGCTGTTTCATCGATCTCTTGTATTGTTCTTTTAGACTCCATGTCACTTCTTTCCACATTGATATTTAGTTTCATCTACTAAATTTGTTTTGGGCTAGTTTTGTTTGCCTAAAACCTTCAAATACATCATGAAGTTATTTATCTGAGATTTTTCCCTCACATTAAAAAAAAAGATTTACTTTATTTTTGTTTATGTGTATGTACACATGTGTGTGGATGCCCTGGGGCTGGAATTAAAAGCAGTTTGGGAGTGACCTGACATGGGTCCTGGGATCAGAGCCATTGGTCCTCTGAAAGAGCAGCAAGCACTTTTAACACTAAGCTAGCTTTCTAGCCNCTTATGGTTTTTAATTTAGGCCCTCACAGCTACAGACTTCCCTTTCAGAACCGCCTTTGCAGTCCTGAAGTTCATGGTGTTTTTTGTTTTGTTTTGTTTTTCAGTTGATTCTAGAAGTTTTAAATTACCCCAGTTTCCTCAATGATACAGTGATTGGTCAAAAGTGTGGTACGTAATTAGTCTCCAGGTGTTTGCCTATTTTTGTNCTTTGTTCTGCTATTGATTTCTAATTTTATCACATTATTATCTAATAAAAGATATTCTTGTTTATTAAATTTGGTTAGACATGTTTTAGGGCTTAGAATGTGATTTCTTTCTAGAGAAAGTTTCACAGCTGCTGGGAATGTATATTCTGAAGATGTTGAGGGAAATAATCTGTAGAGGTCTAATAAGTAGCTTCGATCTATGATATAACTTCACTAACATTTCTGTTAATTCTTCTGAGTGACCTATCTACTGTTGAGACTGGGTGCTGAAATCTACCCCCTCTTGAGGACTTATCCTGCTTACAGTACTATCTGTTTTATGAAATCATGTGTATCAACATTTGTCATGCATACATTTATAATTATTATATCTTCTTAATGGCTTGTTCAGTTATTTTGGCTTGGGGTCTATATTGTCAGATACAAGAATAGCTAGTCCAGCTTATTTTCAGATTCTACTTTTTTAGAATACTACTTCTCATACTTTAAGTCTATGTGGGATTCATCAGTCTCTCTTCCTCTGTCTGTCTGCCTCTATTTCTTTAAGACAGGGTCTCACTGTGTAGCCCTCGTTGTTCTAAGAACTTAATAGAACTTACTGTGGATGGCCTTGAACTCACAGAGATTTGCCTATTTCTGCCTCCCAAGTGCTGANTATTTCTTAAAGATAGAAAATAGTTTGGGACTGGAGAAATAATTCAGCAGTTAAGAGCACATATTGTTCTTGCAGAGGACCTGAGTTGGGCTCCCAGGACCATCTGTAACTNCATTTCTAGGGGGAATCTGTAACTCTCGTCTCTTTGGGCACCTGNATTCACATGNCCATATGCACACATATACACAATTTTAAATNTTTTAAAATGATAGAAACTAGCTGGATATCACTGTAAGCCAATCAGTCGATCTGCATATTTTAATTAGAGAATTAAGACAGTTTACATTTAGGGTTATTATTGAGAGGTATATGGCTAATTCCTGTTGTTTTCTTGATTAAGGTATTGTTTTCTTTTTAGCTTACCTTGTTTTGGAGGTTTAGTGATTCTCATTTGGTTCTCTGTTTTTCTTGTGACTTATTCTTCCCCATGCTGTGGCTGCCACTTTCTTCTCTGTGTGCAGGATTGCCCACTGCACCTCTTTAGTGCTGGCTTAACGGTCCTGACTTACTCTAGCTTGGGATGATCTCAGAAGGTCTTTATTTCTACCTAAATATTGCTGGATATAGTAAAATTTTTGGAAGCCATTTACTTTCAGCTTGAAATATATCATTCCACGATCTTGTCTGTCCCATTTTGCTGAAGGGCCTGATGAGTTTTTGATGAATTTGCCTTTGGAAGTAGTTCAGCACTCCACTCTTGGAGCTTTTTATATTGTTTTTTTTCTGTACACTTGGTATTTTAGCTAAACTGTCCTATGGAGAGTTTCCTGTATGGCCATTCTAACTGCCTCCAGTGCTTGGATGTACCTTCCTTTCTATAGGTTTTAGAAACCTCATTAAAAACTTGAATTCTCTGGCATTTCAATCACTTCCTATCTTTGGAATTGGCTACTGAAGAGTGATAACTTCTGTGGGTCTTTATAATGAGCCGGCTTCTTCTTAAGTCTCAGTCCTACTAGTACATGGAGTGTTGGAAAATGGTGCAGGAATAGAGTTGTGTGAGAAATCTGAATGCTTGTGAGAACACTCCAAGAGAACAAGACAAGAGTCTTGTGACCTCAGTTTCTTCAAAACATGGAATTGTTCTTGGAATGTGTTTTTGTGCTCCTCCCAGGTGTAGCGGATAGGAGTGAATTTACTTCAGAACACTCATTATTGCTTGCTGGTGTATTCAAGTAAATGTTTAAATTATCCTTTATATGCCTCTATGGAAAAACGTTTTTTTTGTTGTTGTTGTTTTGTTTTTTTTTGTTTTTTTT